>PIJE02000086.1:410842-546598 GCA_002895965.2 Coryphaenoides rupestris
TACTACTTGATCCCTATCAAAACATACATGGTGTGCAGACACAAAATGCCCTGGTCCCCTACTACTCGATGCTACATGGTATGGTGCAGACACAATGACCTGGCTGCATACTACCTGGTATAGTGCAGACACAATGCCCTGGTCCCCTACTACTTGGTGCTACATGGTATGGTGCAGACACAATGCCCTGGTCCCCTACTACTTGGTGCTACATGGTATGGTGCAGACACAATGCCCTGGTCCCCTACTACTTGCTGCTACATGGTATGGTGCAGACACAATGCCCTGGTCCCCTACTACTTGGTGCTACATGGTATGGTGCAGACACAATGCCCTGGTCCCCTACTACTTGCTGCTACATGGTATGGTGCAGACACAATGCCCTGGTCCCCTACTACTTGCTGCTACATGGTATGGTGCAGACACAATGCCCTGGTCCCCTACTACTTGGTGCTACATGGTATGGTGCAGACACAATGACCTGGCCCTGGTCCCCGCCCCTACTACTACTCTACCTATTTCCTTGGGCGTGACGATGACAAACTCTGTGCTGGCAGAGCGCAGAGGAGAGGTGGGTAACTCTAGGTGCTTCGCGGCCAGACCGGCGGAGGAGGAGGAGCTTCTGGTAGGCTTGTTTTGAGCCCCAGCCCTAGCCCGGGCTGCTGGGGAAACCTCTGGCTGCATGACGGGCCCCTGCTGTGTCTGAAAAGGTGTTAGACGAATCTCCTCCAATGCTCTTCTCCCTTCACAGGCTTGGGGATTTAGCTGAGGGTTCACTTTGTTTCTTCCTCTCCTCTGATTGATTTTGGTCTGATGCTGAGCAGGCGTGGCCTTCCCTGAGTGGGCGTGTCTCACGTGGTGCTCACCTGTGAATTTAAATCAGGACGTACGCATTTAGTGCATGCAGACTATGAATCAGTCCTCTATAAGGATTCTAAAGATCTTATGTTTTGCCGTAAAATATATCCCCTACTACTCGATGCTACATGGTATGGTGCAGACACAATGACCTGGCTGCATACTACCTGGTATAGTGCAGACACAATGCCCTGGCCCCCTACTACTTGGTGCTACATGGTATGGTGCAGACACAATGCCCTGGTCCCCTACTACTTGGTGCTACATGGTATGGTGCAGACACAATGCCCTGGTCCCCTACTACTTGGTGCTACATGGTATGGTGCAGACACAATGCCCTGGTCCCCTACTACTTGGTGCTACATGGTATGGTGCAGACACAATGCCCTGGTCCCCTACTACTTGGTGCTACATGGTATGGTGCAGACACAATGCCCTGGTCCCCTACTACTTGCTGCTACATGGTATGGTGCAGACACAATGCCCCCCTACTACCACAACCAATCTCTTCCACCACCCCCATCCAAATTTAATTGACCAACTGCTCTACCTCGCCCTGACCCTTGAGACAATGGCCGCTCGCCTGGGCGATGTGCAGAGACGTCACCAGCGCATCGTTATCTCATGGAGGAACATTCAGCATGTTTCCTTAAAAGCACAAGAGGTAGCGCACCGCGGCGTCGCCCCTCAGCCTCCTGCCTGGCGAGCAGAACAGGATGCTCCTGAAATCCGGTTATTCAATTGAGCATGACTGAAATCAATTTGTAAAATAAATACATTTAAAAAAAAAACGGAGGCAACTGAATGGCAAGAGGAAATACTCAAAGCCCTCGCCATTGAGATGAACCATTGCATGTGATCATCTGTCGTTTTAATGCTGCTGCTGCTTGTAACTAACTTGCACTGCAATTCATCCATTGCCATGCGCAATTCTGGAATCCCAGCTGAGACACCAATTAGAGAGAACACTACTTAAAAAATAATCCAATATGAGGTAAAACCCATTTCGACCCATTTTGTAAGAAATATTATTCTTTAACAATTAACATTCTGAAGCCAAGATATGATCTATTCATCATATACTTTGTTAAATTCTATCATCGTGTAACCAGCTTTTACTGCAATTATTTATTGGCCATATCGTGCACAATTTTGGGAATTCCAGCTGGAGAAATTGATAAAACATGACCTAAAAAAATAATCCAATGTGTACCTTCATCAGATATCCTGTTAAAATCATCCATCCCCACGTAATGCTCTAGATAGCCCTCAGGCCTGACTATAACCCTGGCCTCCTAACAGCTGGAAAGAACGGGGGTGCTTCCGTTCATCATCAGCATCCGCCTGCTGCAAATGCCAAGCTCACCTGCATTCACCACTGGGGACCATCAGCCATCCGCAGACTTAAGGGGTATCAACAAGTTGTAGGGGCGTGAGTGCACTTCTGACTGTCATCTTGGTGCTGGCCCCACACAGACAGGGGGGCTCCCCCAGGTACTCGCCCGGGACAGGGGGGCGACTCCTGGCCGTCCGGGCCGAGCTGCTTGGAGCCGGCCGGGGCCCTGGAGGACCTTCCCGTTGGGTCGCTTCTGCCCCTGCTGTACAGCTGGAGAACGCCGCCAGAGACTGCATGGCACCGTTGAAGGTTCGTGATGGCGCACCAAGCTGACGCACCCACTTGGACAGGGCCTTGCAACACAGAGGCACGCAGGGGGCCAACATTAACACCTGCCACCAGCCAACAGCACATAGATTTGTAAATCACGGTTTATTAAATGTACTTATTTATTTAAATTGCCTGGCCGGTAGACCTTTTTTCCACTCTGGCATGTAAAAAGGTAACATTCCAAATTAATTGTAATTTAAAGTTAAGTTTTGGGACCCTGGAGACATGCAATTCATAAAAATGTCTTCCAACATCATATTTAAGTAACTATACCGAGACAACACTTATAACAAACATTTATTTGTCTCCTCAACATTGGGAAATAACACAACGTTTTGTAATGGACAACTATTGCCATCTAGTGTCCAAGCAGAGACCTCTAGAGTTCTTTATCACAATCACACTTTTACAGCACCACACTAGAATGAGATTAGAGAGTATTACCAAACCATTAACCCTGATACTGCTATGGATGAACACCCCCCCCCCCCCCCCAAAGAAAATAGTGTCCAATATGGTAGCAGAAGCTAAAATTAAAGTTAAGAGCTATTCATGAAACAAGCAGGTGGCCAAAGTCAGCACAAAACTAACCAGGGGCTGTGTATGCAGGAATGCGTTTGTTACCTGCGATGTACTTATTTGGATTATTCCGGAAACGGTCATCCACCAAAATAAGAGCTCCCCAGTCGTTCTTGTGGCGGATACACCTGTAAAGAAATAAATTTAAATACATGTAATATTATGACACTTAATATAACATAAAATAAAGAGCTGTGACGTGACAGCTAGGGGTTCAAACCTTTGCTTGAAAGATATATTGACATCATCATCTTTAATCGTCGAATAGTTGTGTCAGGGAAATTGTGCGTGTGTAACAGCGGGACGTTCCATTGGGAGCGTGGGGGTGCAAAGTGAGTGATATCACAGCATTGCTTGGCGTCTAGAAAGAAAAGCCTATATTGTCCTTATTGTTTGTTTGACAACCTCTTTGTGTAAAGGCAGTGGTACTATAGAATCATTTTCTTTTTGAAGTAGAGCAACAAATTCTAAAGCGCTAGTCTAGTAGGTTATCCAAATTTGGAATAAAAGATTATCCCCCCCAAAAAAGCTGTCATATCATACCACTCGCGCTGGTGAAAATAGTACTCTGTCGTGCATTTCTGCTGTTCTGCTAAATTGAATGGTTCCACACTTCTCTTATACACTAAAACACATCATTCATTAATGATCAGAACTGAGCTCCTGCAGAGACCGGCAACTGTTTGATTCCATAGATGTACTGTATATTAACTACAGTATATTATAGTAGCCTACATTATAGTATATAAAGCTAATGGCCTACATTCTCTGTCAAATTGAATGCAGATGCTGACATGAACGGACACATTGTGCATATTGTCGTCATATTGTGAAAAGTTAATTTGTTTATAGAGGGGGTCAGCCATTTAGCGTATGCACTACACCTCGCATATAGACAGCCGTTGGAAACCCTGAAAAGCCAATTGATTATTTTCAACCACAAAAAAAGTCACACAGAATGAGGCCTCATTGAGACGCATGCATAAAAAAAAATAGCATCTACAATTCGAAGATTAGTCAACGATGCGTCTGGCCTGACAAATCGGATTCCACCATGTAAAATCTTAGTCGAGGACATAGTGATAGCAAAACCGTCACAGGTGTCACTCATAAACTAGGTATGGGTCTGCTACTTCTATGTACCAGGGTACAGCTAGTAGACGGCACTAGTGAGGATCAGTTTACTAGCTGTGCCCTGGTGCATTGAAGTAACAGACCCAGAATTAGTGTTGTGGCACCTGTGACCCCTGTGTTTGGCCTCCTGACGAGGCCTCTGTGAGCACGGGGCTCGTCAACACTGACCTCCCCAGGGCCTGGTTGAGGGCCCGGTAGGCCTGGATCTCATACCAACGGTTGCCCGGGAGCAGACCCCGAGTCCTGCAGTGCTGGTCGTTGTACTTCATCTTCAGCTCCACCTGGGCCATGGGGTCACAAATAAGCAGAATTACACCACCACACACCACTAAAAGTGACACATTATGAGGACAATGTCGCAGCAGATCTAATGGCTTATCCTAAGTAGGTGATGGTGGAGAGAGAGAGAGAGAGAGAGAGAGAGAAGAGAGAGAGAGAGAGAGAGAGAGAGAGAGAGATAGAGAGAGTGTGCTGGCCATGACAGGTGAAGCAAGAAGTAAAGGGAGAAAGATAAAGAACGATGCAAGGAAGGTGGTGCAGTCTACACAAGCCGGGCCACAACCACCACCCTCTCACACTACGGTAATATGCCAGGAAAGCACCCCCACCCATCCATCCATCCCATCCATCTGCATCCGTCGCATCTGGGTTGTAGTTTTTTTTTCTTTTTGCGCTAACCTTTCAAAATCGCCAAGTGAAAAGTTCAGCTGGCGTCTGATGGGCTGCCATGCTGGGCAGGTTTGGTGAGCACCGCTTCTAACTGCTTCTGACAGCTACCGTGTGTGTTCGCCCGGAGCACCCGAACACACGGGGACAGGGCAACAGGAACCCGCCCCGCCACCCCCCACCCTCTGTCACAGGGAGTGGTTACGGGGGGAATCATGCTACAATGTCACAGCCTTTCTTGATCTGCTGCAACATCAACATAAACACATAGCGGCACCTGAACAACATCTTAAATGTCACTCAGAAAAGTTTGACGATGACTGACCGACCACACCTTGGAAGCATGAACACACACGTACGCACACACACACACAGCATGTAACTGGGTGTGTGTGCGTGTGTAATCATGTAACTTGCAGAAAGCACATCTATATTACATTTGTTTGGCTATTCCTAAAGGTCTGGCAGTGCTGTAGTTGGTTAGTTATATGTGAGACACAGAAGCAGTTAACCAATCCACTCCTGAAACAACTTGCTGGGGACAGGGTTGGGGGGGGGGGGGGGTGGTGGTGGTGGTGGTGATGGTGCTGTTGGTAGGGGGAGGGGGGCCTTGCACCACCCCGAGCCACCGGTGTCATCCAGATCCAATCACGGGGCCCGTTCTGCACCCATGGCATCCGTGATCCGTGACCGCGCCGACGTGCGATGTGACATGACAGCTTGCATATGGGAAAAAGCCAATTCTGGCTGCTAGCGAGTCTCTTCTAAATGTGCAAGAAAACCACAAGCTGGAAGGGATTAGTTAAAATGTCAAGAGATTGCTCCCTTGCTCTGGCCCCGCCCTCTGCAGCTACCTGTTCATCCCTAAAAACACATCTGACCAATAGGCATGATTCGCAGCTGACTACATTGGCACTGGAGAGAAAGTGTGTGTATGTGTGCTCATGTGTGTGTGTGGAGGCCAGTGTGCATGCCCCTGGCAGTCTGGGACATCTTGTGCCTGTCACTGAGATTGCGAAGCGCCTCGTTTGCCCTGTGTGGCGGGGGTGACAGCAGAGTGGTTCATCCTGAGACAACCTACGTGTCTATACATACTTCCCCCCCGCCACGCAACAGATGCCCCGCACACAGAGTCCGTGATAAACAATGACTACACCCAGATGGAAAGAAAAAACTGCTCATCGTTCGTTAATATGCTTCAAACTGCTTCAAAGAAATGCATGCATATATAGATTAATGAACATAACAGATATAACTCACATACACATTTGATACACAAGAGCCATGTTTAGAGTCCATCCTCTAGACCAGGGGTGGGCAAACGTTTTGGCTCAAGGGCCACATTTGGTTTTTAAAACTGACAGACGGGCCAGGCCATTAGTAGATGAGGATCATAATGTCTTACGTTATGATGCCATATACTGTATATTGAAGTAGCCTAGTAATCAACATCCATAGGCTGACACTATGTAGTTAAATCAAATAAATGAAGTACAATTCAATAATATAACAATATTTATTGAACCGGAGGGATTATAAATAATATGTGCTCTAATAATAAATAAATGTTATATTCTTTCTTGCTCCTCATTGAAGAACCTTAGATAAACTAACAGCTGAGCATCGTCAGACACATCAGTGGACTCATCTAAACCTATGCATGGTGCCTTATGAATGGCTTCATCCAGCTGAGCACATCCTGGCTTCATATTTCCCTTTTCTTTGTGGCTGATGATGCTGATATTGGTATTTCCTTGATTTTAACACAAAACTCTTCTTTATGTTTCCCCTCAAATAAGGTTTCAGCTACTGCACTCATGCACTCCTTAACAACCCCTCCGTCGGTCAATGTTTTTTTTTATGTTGACCCAAAATCCAAGTAACTCTAAGGGAACATTCATTAGCACGTTGTTTGGCGGTGAATGAATGTGTTAGGATTCTGGTGGATCGATCATACTGGGCTCTCAAATGGTTTATTTTCTGTGCCTCTGTTCAGATTTGGGCGGGTATGTTTGGTGAAAAAACATATGTTTTGTCTTGTAGTGGTGCTTCACATTGCCGCTTTTAATAATAGCCACAGTCTCGGGGCAGATGAGACATATGGGTTTTGAACTGCCCGTGTAAAGAATAAACATGTACACGTCTGTCCAATATTTATTAAAGGCTACCTTTCTCTTTTTAAAGCATGCCATACTCCGACTGTTTCCCTCGTCTCTCCGCGTGTAATGTTTCTTTCTACTCGCTCACTGACTGCAAGGATCTGATTGGGCCGCTAAACCAGCGCCATAAAGGCTAGAAAAGATGCGCAGGTTAAAATAGAAACGCGACAACTAAATTGTATAATACTCAATAATTTATTGCTTACAGGTCCGCGCCCGGATAGGACGGTGTCTCGGTCCGGACCCAGACCGCGGTCCGCCTATTAGTGAACTCTGATCTAGTGGAACCAATTAAGGAATCAATTGCAGGAAGAAAAAAATAACAGCTAAATGAATACTACAAATTTAAATGTATTATAGGACTGTTGTTAATGTAATGCCTGACGGGCCGGATTAAACAACGCAACGGGCCGTATGTGGCCCGCGGGCCGTAGTTTGCCCACCTCTGCTCTAGACGTAACTTACGCATCTAGATGACATTTCATTCAGGGATGCACGATATGCCAAATAATGGTATCTGTAGGCATCACAAAAAGCGTTTATAAAACAACCACAGCGCCGCTACGCTGTTATACATTTCACTTTTAGTCCCAGAATGGATGCTGTGTGCCTATGGTGTGTCTATATGCTGTCGTGCAATATAGCTGTTAAGCTATCCTCGGATCACTCAAAATGCATTTGTACAGCAGGTCTGAAATGGGTCAGACAGTAAACATGGTGGAGTCTGGAGCATTTTAACAGGGAATTCACTTGAATGCACTGTTTATCGTCGTGGATCTGCCAGGGTCGAGTATAATTAGCCCAGCCACTTGATATCTGTGAACCTCCTTCAACCTTTAAGCTAGTTTGCTGCAGACTGGCTGAAAACTCTCACGTTATCTTCGTTGAAGTGTCACGGCGAGAGAGACAAACGTTTGTTTTTGTGCCTTAGCGCGTCTACAGGGCCCTTTCATTAGGCTCAGAGAGATGCCGTATCAGCTGTAAGTGTCTTTTTATTGCTTGTTAAAGCCCCTGGATGTTTCACCCACTCACAAAACGACATGCCGGTTCACTGTAAGACAAAAAACCCCACTTGCTTATGTAGATATATAAATAATTCCCGCCATAGAGAAGCTTTCTCCGTCGAGGACTTTTAGTGCGGCCTTTGATCTGCAGGTCACCATAACACACCCAAGCCAGTAAAATGTCATGCCATGTCTTTTACTGTGTTAGCTTGTGTGCCCAACACTGCTGTTGTCTGTCTGGGAATCCTGCTACCCGTGATGGGATTAAGAGGAGAGCTGGAATCTTTAAAAGAGGAAAGAGGCTGAGGTGTACACTTCTGAGCCTAGCAATGGGGCACATGTCATTTAACGCAGCACAGGGCGGATGTGCAGCTGTGTCCTGTGCATCAGAAATGTGCATGTTATAGAGCCAAGCACCAGTGAGAACATGTGGACCGGTGGCGTATCCATTTTAATGAACAGTGTGGTACATAGAGTGAGCATGTGTGTGTGCATGTCTTATATACAGGGGTGTAGTACATTTGAGTTTACTTCAGTGGTGGGAAATAAGGAGGGATTATTTTCGAACATGTAGAGAATATTACATCGACAAGACAACACAATGTATTTTGCATGCACACGCATGCTGTGTGTGCGTACGTGGATGTGATGTGAATGTGAATGAATGTGTGTCTGACCCAAAAGCGACTGTTTAAGAGTTAGAGGAATGACAGCTTGGCGAGCCTGCGGTGTTGCTTCAGCAGACCTTCTGGCCGGGGGAGCAGTTGTTTGTGGCAGTGTCCCGTCCCCACTGTGCAGCCTTAAAGGGGAACTTTGCCGCTTTTCAACCGGCTTTGTATCTTTTAAATGTGGGTAGTTTAGGTAAATTATCAACGGTTGCCTTTCCTCTACGGTGGCACCACACCCACGTGTGACCACTGGATGACGCAAATCTCTCTCCTCCCCCCCCGCCCCCGCCCCCCCCAAGTCCATCAAATGACAGGGCTGGGGTAAGATCTTACATGTGTGTGCTGAGCTGCACCCCAGAGACAGAGTGAGCATCGACTAGCAACTGCAGGCGTTTTTCACACTACATATCCCTAATGCAGATACAGTTCCCCTTTAATGGGGTCAACTAGCAGACCTTTACTCTGCACGTCCCTGGGGGGGGGGGGTATGAACCACTGATGCAGAGCCGTAAGGGGACGATAGGGGCCGTAGCAAAGATCCAAGTTGGGTCATCCGCTTTGTGAGAACACTTGACACTGTAAGGCCGGCTACCCCGTGGGCTCTGATTGAAGACAAAGATAATCAGCACCAGTTTTGCGTTAAGTGGCAGAGCGGCCAGGCTTTGAAAACTAAGTAAGGAGGGTTGAAGGGGAGTGGGGAGATGAGGGGTGGACCTTTACATTTTGAGATGAAAAGGTCACGTCTCACTTCTGCCCTGAAGGACACGGCGGAGGAGAGACGATGCAGAGGTTGTTCCACACAGGAGACGAGAAAAGGAGGTCATTTCATTCATGTGACCATTTGTATCGTCAGGTGGAAACATGAAATAATATGGGATGGGGGGGGGGATCTATTCAGTTTTGAATATGACAATATTTTGGGGATGACCATTTACCCGATAGCTATAAATAACCACTATAATAAATAGATATTGGCTGGCACAAGAAAGCATTGCATAGTTCAAATGCAGTGTAAAATGTGTGTAACCAATCGTGATTCCAGACCTGGAGGTCCTTGATGTTGGGGAAGGGGATGCCAATGGTGACCACCGCCCTAGCGTTGTCGTCCGTGAAGTCCAGGCCTTCGCTGACCTTGCCCCTGCAGACGGCGATGAGCAAGGCCCCATCTGCAGCACAACCACAGAACAAGCAGCAGCAGCGGTCGCCGGGTCAGCTTACAGTGATGCAGACTCTTTGGGCCAGTCTTACTTAATTTCCCCCAGAATGAAAATTATTTTGGATATGTTATCATGAAACACTATTTTTCTTAAAAAAATAATTAGCATGACGAAATGTTATACAGTGTAATCCGCTTATAGTGATCACGTTTGTCCGGGTCAAATTGATCACTATAAGCGGTTGATTACTATAACCGAAATTTTCTAATTTTCTTTATTCTTTATGCAGATTACCATCCAATTGACATTTGTATATATAATACATTAATACATGTATAAAGTAATGAAACGGACAGCTTTGCTATTTACTGGATTTTAATACAGCAAGTTAACTGAAAAATACTGTACAGTACGTACATTAACGTTACAGTACAGCTGTTTGAAACGCGATTCAAATAGCAAATGAACTGTGTAGCTATAAATCAAATACACTATAGTAGGCTACTGTATATGAAAAAACTGTACTGTATAAATTACAGTAGTTCCACATATAATTTAAAGCTGTATATTGTGCCGAATAAGCCGACAGTTAGTGGCAAATACTGTAGTGGCAGCTTGGCGGTTTCAGTGCATAAACCCGTAACAGTCAAAACTCGTAACAGAGCTTGAAAAAAAACGTAGTCTCTGATCTTAGTAAAAAAATAAAGAGAGAAAGTGACTTTCTTATACCCGACATGGTGTGCAATGTGCATGCAGCACCAGCGCTCACCAGCCGTTGAAGACGTGCATGCGCGAGCCGCCGTTGAAGATGTGCACGCGCAAGCCGCTATAAATTACCGTCATTTATTAATTTCTCCCACATATGTTCTGTATAAAAGGACCCAAAATGATCACTATAAGCGGACTGCTTGATCGCTATAAGCGAAATATTTAAACAGTGTTTGTATCGGAACGATTCTGTCCCAGGCTTTTTGATCCATATAAGCGGTTGATCACTATATCCGTGATCACTATAAGCGGATTACACTGTATATCAAGATTATGGAGACAATTTTGGAAGAAAATGATAATGGTGCGGCAGTAGATTAGAAGGTACGAGCGGTTGTTGGTTCGATCCCCGGGCTCCGCCTAGCTAAGTGTCGAGGTGTCCCTGAGCAAGACACCACCTAACCCTAACTGCTCCTGACGTGTTGCTTGTTTGAATGGGTGAATGTGAGGCAATACTGTAAAGCGATTTGGATAAAAGCGCTATATAAATGCAATCCATTAACCATTCACTCCTGCAGTATTCTTCTAAACAACTCTAAACAATTTTTTAGGTTTCTTCTTTGGAAGGTTTTGTCTTAAAAAAATGTGGGTATTTGGGTTAGCTGACTCATTTCTAGAAATGTTCCTCCCCTGCAGTCCTTCAGTAACATCCCTCCTATGTGAGAAACCCTAGCAAACCGTCCCACAGCGGAAGCTCCTCCCTGCTCTGCCGAACACCTCACCTCGGTGAGAGCCCTGGTCCGAGTGTGTGATGGCGTTGTAGTAGCTCTGCAGCAGCTCATCAAAGTCTCCCTTGGCGCCGCCGCGTGGCTCAGTGATCACCGTCTTCCTCTCCTCCAGCTTCTCCCAGAGAGACGTGTTGGTCCAGCGATCTCGCAGCTTGTCCAGCATCTGGCCGAGACACACACACACAGCAGCAAGGGGACAGCGTCGTGCATGAGGTCGCTTGTCTTTATAAAAGTAAAGGTTCCAAAAAAGAATAAAAATAGTTCAACTGTTTGTTGTTAATAGATATGAAAGCTGCCAAAAAAAGCCATTTGATATTGGGTTACAAAAACAGGTTTATTAGCAACACCCCAACTTAGCCTCTAGCTTGTTTCCACTTGACCTATGAAAGCAGCTAGCCGAAGTAGGGATTCAGGGAAGCCAGAAGAGTGAGTGACAATACATGTAATGATGTTTTCTTGAGGAAATGAATGAGAACACCACTGTACCCGTCATTCTGTTGGATGAATATTACTCACCCAGTTTTGCTTTTGACGACACAAATGGAAAAAATGTGTCTATTTTAGCATTTCACCAAAAAGCTATTGCATCATGTACATATACACAAGTGTACATATTACAAATGCAGCGTATTGAAAAGCTCACCAAGCCTCTGAAATATATATTTAAAAAGAAGAAAAGGAAGAGAAAAGAATCACGGTTGCTGCACTATTGTCGGTGCAAAAAGTCAGCGGGTCTCCGGGGAGCAACATTGATCTAAAAGCCCTCTCCTCTCGCGCGGAGGTCCACCCGTGTCTGTGCACTGCACATATCCTTGAATAAGCATGGCTTCACAATCATAGACCATCTCCACTAGCTTGGAAATGTGTTAGAGGGGTCAAGTAGAAGTTATCCTTCACCGGCAGAAAACTTCTCACAACAAGGCTCCTATATAGTGTCATGATGTTGGCTCCGGGCGCGGGCACCCATGCAGGAAGAGGGGCCAGGGGCCTCAGGCTTGCTGTGAGGGGACAGAGCGGGACCCCGCTATGCATGAAGGCCTTGAAGACCCCTACTGTGAAACTGCCTTGTTTTTCTGCATCAACAGACAGACGTCGCACACCTAGCGAAGAACAACACTGAGTATCATGCAGACAAAAGAATGCTACGGGTGTGGTGGGGAGTTGGAGGGGGGATCTGAGGGGTGTGTGGTGGAGGCGGTGGTCGTGGGCCGAGACCATGCTGGCTCCCAGAGTCTCTTGCATGCTAATGTGACCGCCTTGTGAATTGTGAAACGAAGCGCGAGGCAGATTTCATCAGCTTGGTGCCTCCTGGAACGAGCGCGGCCAGGAAGCGGCCATCAATAAAACATGGTTCACGGAAGACACCGCGTTAACATCCTCCAAGACTCCCCCCCCCCCCCCCCCCCCTCCCACTTTACATGTACCTTCCCACTCGGCACAAACTGTTTGTCCCACAATTGCTTTCCAGTTCAATCTTGACCTCGGGGGCGTCAATTATTCATGTTATGTACTTTAGGCAGATCTGCCACTAAACAAAACAGCCATTATCTGCCAGGCTGCGCAAAAAGGAAAAAGGGAAGCAATGGACGATGTTACAGAGCAGGCGGTGGAGGACGGGTTGTCGGGCGGAAGAGGTCACGCCGGGGGAGAGGAGGCTCCGCACGGGGCCTGCATTCTTCATCCCAGCCCTGAAACGACGCGCAACACGCCAATAGCCAGAGCGTAACCCGATAATAATAATAATAAAGCACCGAATGCCTCTTTTTTCCGTTAAAAAGCCGCAGACAGACATGGCACAAAGAGCCCTCCGTTTGCAGGGCGGTTCCTCATCCTTGCGAGCTGTCATGCCCTGGCCTTACGGGGGGGAGGCGGGCAGACACACAATCCACCGGCCGCCACGCCACCCACTAGCTGCCGTCTATGTGTGTGGGTCGCCAGCGGTAATGCTCCCTAATGCTTTTATCTGGCAGATACTGTGAGCAAACATCCCTCTGTCTGGATGAGACGCAGCCATTTAATTACATCCGCGGTGTCCGTATCCGTCATCTTGAGAGAGAGTGGAGTCTGCCGGGGGGGGGGGGGGCTGTGGAACCGGCGGGGCGCGTGGGGGGCAAGGCGTCAAGCTGGCGGCCATGGAAACTGTTAGCCGACGCACATTTGCGCACCACCACAACACCCAGATAGTCTTAAGTGCTGTACTATATCTCTATTATTAACGTATGTCATATCCTAGACATTTACTCTTCTTGCTTTTTTTTTGGTTCTAAGCTGAAATTGATCCAATTTTGTGTTACAGGGGACGTTAGGAACAAATGGATAGATGGAGCCACACAGATACACACAAAAAACGCACATGCAGACGGATAAACGTACAAAAGACAGTGTACAAAGATGTATTCACACGGTGACCGTCTTGTGTTACACTTTTTTTTAAATGCATTTCCCAAAATATTGACACAGCCATCTTGACAGTGCTCAAACCTGATGACCCTTTTAGTTTTAAAACCGCTTATTTTTTAAAGCTGCTCAGTTTGCAATTTTGAAAAAAACAACAAACAGGAATGGTACTTAAAATATTATAAATAAATATATCACATTCCTCCATGGAAGGGTGTGTGTGTGTGTGTGTGTAGTAGTAGTAGTAGCGGGTGTGGTCATCACACACACACACACACACACACACACACACACACACACACACACACACACACACACACACACACACACACACACACACACACACACACACACGTCTCATAACTAATGTATGGAGACCCTCCTCCCTGGCGGTCCGTGTCGCTACGGGGACCCACGTCAGGCCGGGCTCCTTAGCTTCCGCTCAGCCGCACAAACAACAACAGCAGCAGCCCAGCAGTGCCACAACACACACACGCACACACACATACATACACACACACTGACTGTACAATGGTACAATGCTAACAGAAGAGAAACTATAAACAGGGTTGAACATAATCCACAAAATCTACTGGTGCAGTGCCCCATCCTAGACTGAAGGTTAAACAATGCCACATTACTTCTTTAGTTTGTATTTATTACTCGTCATTAATTAGTAATGTCATTTTAGAACGACAGTAACGTATTGCATTTGCCCATGTTGCCCATTGACATACAGATCGTGTAAAAAAAAAAAAGAGAAAATTCTCATAATTATGAGAAAAGATCTTCTAATTACAATATATGTAACAAGATCCATGCATCTATGTTTGGACGTACAACACAAACTCTCTGCGAGGCAACAGGACACCACTGACAGCTCACATGAGTACAGTACTCCAGAGAGTCCGGTTTAGGAGCTATTATGTTAGAATTTGCTGATCCCTGCGGGTTCAAATGTTTCCCTTGCTGTTTTTGTTAGGTAGAAGGCTAAGAACGGCAAAAACTTTTCCAAACATGTGTTATGCTTAACTATAAAATTGATGGTAAATTATCTGATACGGTATCCAGATTGGCTCAATCACGGAGGAACGAGGCTACAACAAGTATATCAGAAAATGTAAAAAAAGCTGCAAGATGTCATACTTATGCCACACTAACACCATCCACATTACTCAATGACAAATGTCCCAACCTTTTGAACTGCAACATAAATGAAACCTGATAAAATGTGCCTTGTTGAGCCTTTGTACCTCTATGTACCCCAACATATCCCTACCATCCCGTACTTACCGAATGTAATAGTAATTTACGCATATAATGTTTATTTAATGTATTGCACGTACATACAATTTTCACACAATTGTGACATAAGCCTGACATAACCCTAGCATCAACTTGCGTGGACGTCTTGGCATTATTAATAGTACTTAGCATTGTTTAGCATATTGTATGTTCTTAGGTAATGCACTCAGAATGACACGTCTGCTCTTTTCCCAGCTACTATGCAGACAACCTAACAATTATGAAACTCGTTCTATAGCCTTGCAACTATGAATGCTTGAAACCTGCTATATTCTTATCTTTATGTACCACAGCGATATATTGCTGTCTCTTTCAACAAATGTACTCTTGTTAAGTCGCTTTGGATAAAAGTGTCTGCCAAATGCCCGAAATATAAATGTAAATGTAACGTAAGTTCATGACTATGCATTTAATTCTACTCAATCAAAATACGGCTTCTGTGAATATCTCTCAGCTTTATAGAGTATAAACTATAGATAGATTTTAGTTTAATTCTGAATATCTTTTTAAATGGGCCACAGACCACAGCCACACAGATGGTGAGATTCAATCTGTGAGAGGAGTCTATTATCCCTGGTTCAGGACTACAGACCCAGCACATGACAGCAGAGCCACACAGATGGAGTGAGCGTCATTAAGCAAGCCAGCATAACAAAAAGCCACAACAAGGTGTAAATAATTCATGGTTGGCATATCGGCGCGGCGGGGCGACAGCCTAAAGTGGGCCAGGTCTTCTCGCCTGCCGGGACCCAGCGGTGAGTGGTGCGGACACAGACTTCCTTTTGGTTTTTCGGACACCCTTTCTCTCACTTCTCTGTGTGGCTCCTCCTCACACAACACCCGCGCTCGCCTAGTCACCCCCCCTGGTGTCAGGCAGCCAGTCAGCTGTGTGGCTGCCTGCACGTTACCGCTCGCCTGGACGCCTGCTGAATTATAGACGTGGGGTTTTAAGGCCATGAATTAATATAACATGTGGCCAGGAGGAACCGCGGTCCCTCACACACACACACACACACACACACACACCACCCCCCCCCCCCCCCCCCCCCCGACACCCAAACACGGCCGCAACACACTACATCACACAGCGAGGCCGCTCCAGAGGCGCCTTGTATGGCGTGGTGAATTATTCAGCCCCAAAATAAAATATTGCGGTGGCCGTCACGCCAAAGGGGGGGGGGGCGGAGCAGCACCACCTGCCCAACGGCGCCTGCCCCCACCCCCCCCTCTCTGCTCTAGCACTCGGCATGCCAACGGAGCGCCACTGGGGAGGGGGTGGGGGTGTGTTGGGCTGGAGTTGACGGCTACAGGAGGTGAGCCGCCTTTGTCTCCACCTCGAGCTGTCGCGTGAGCGGAGCCCCGACGCCTGCAGCCTCCACGCGTATGCAGATGTATGAACACAGGTGCGGGTGAAGACCACGGGCCATGTGCCAGACAGCAGATATGTATATATGGATGCATATTTCTTATTAAAACCATCAGATTCCTTTACAATTATCCCATCTATATTCACTCTATTGATCATCTAGACAGGACATTTATAGTGTAACTGAAGAGGACCATTTAGTTTGTGAAGGACATAAGGACATAAACTCCCTTGTAAACGTGTGATTAATCCTCGTTCTACTCGCAAATCAAAGAAAATCTTTAAATCTTAATACAAAATAAACAAATCAGATCGATTGATGAGGTAATAGTCAAGTAGCGACCAGAAGTTCGTCCAAAGCCAATGAAAACGATTTCACAAATTAAAAAAACAACAAAGTTAATATTCGTAACTATTAAATAAATATTCGTAAACTAAATAATTCAGAATCATTCTTTACAGATGGCTTTATCAATGGCTTTATCAATGCCTTACTAGCTAGCTTACAAGTTGAATCCTCAGCCCTCTGTTTGTAGACAGGGTCATGGAAGAGATGGAGAAAGACAAAATGAAAGTGGTCACTTGTTACATGACGCAGGCTAAACAGATAAAATAATACCATTAGTAGACATGTTGTTAATGTTGTTCTAACCAGAGTTATTGTGTTAATTTCTGAATAGCGAAAATGAAAATGCTCAAAAGTTTTAAATCAAACATACAATAAAAAATACAGTTTTGCATTTGAAAGACCACAATTTTAAAGGAAGTATAATTCATAATTAATGAAATATCAAAATTGTTAAAAGGCCATGGAAAATCAACAGCTGTACTTTCCATTGAAAAATATGCGTAATATTCATGTTACCGGTTTAATTTATCTGTCATGCATTATCAATTATGCAAGGTGGATTATTTGATGATTACAGTGGTTACACCAAATTGTTCATTTTGGGCAATTGATTTGGCAGTTATTCTATAAACAATTTATATTATATATTATATTGGACAAAACGACATAAGCAATTCGGAAATACTGCAGTCAACATTAAAGTATTAGAAAATGCTTTATTAATCTATCTGTCATCACTATAAACTACACAAAACTACAGATATTAATGATTTACAAATTAGTGATTAGATAAAAAGATATTAATTATTTTTGTACGGCATGATATAAAAACTCTGGCTTTGCCTACAATGTTGTATACCAAGATCTTCACGGTCAATTTGCAATAAGAATTATTAAATTTATCACATTATACATCCAAAACCCATGTTGTTCTCTTGCTTTGTGAAAAGAGCAAGAGGCTACGTTTCATTGAGATGAAACAAGCCAGTGTGGAGCGGCCGGCCAGGAATTGCAGTGGGGGACACCCCTGAGGTAACACACGCACGTACGCACATTATAGGAAATGGGATGTGAATGAGGAGTATTTTCAGAGACACATGAGAGACTAGTTAGAGTAACTGAGCCCTCTTGTTGTAGCTCATCTACGACCAGTTGACTAAGGCCATGACCACTTTTTACTTTTTCTCTCAGATAGCGTGAAGGCATGCACAGTGCAGGTACGTGTGTGTACGCATGTCTGTCTGTCTGTGTCTGTGTGTGTGTGTGTGTGTGTGTGTGTGTGTGTGTGTGTGCGTGTGTGTGTGTGTGCGTGCGTGCATGTACACATGTATGTGCATGCGCATGCGTGCATGGTTTGATTCTGACATTGATTTGAGTGTGTGTGTGTGTGTGTGTGTGTGTGTGTGTGTGTGTGTGTGTGTGTGTGTGTGTGTGTGTGTGTGTGTGTGTGTGTGTGTGTGTGTGTGTGTGTGTGTGTGCGCGCGTGCATGTACACATGTATGTGCATGCGCATGCGTGCATGGTTTGATTCTGACATTGATTTGACATACACCAGCCATTGACACCTCCGTACTCTCCCCCCCAGCACCACCCCACCAGCACCACCCCGCCCCTGGACAAACCCCCAGCAGCAGCAGCAGCAGCAGCAGCAGCAGCAGCAGCAGCCCTCGGCACAGAGGTCTGAGCACATCTCTTCGCAGACAACAAGGCGACATCGCCACTAATAGCCTTTATCTTAATCTCCTTTAAAAGCATCTTGTATGTGCCCGCCCCCCCCCCACTCTCCCTCCACCACGCCACCCTCCACCAGATCTTTCACCTCTGCCCTCCCCCTCCCGGCCCCAAGCACCTCCCTCCCCCCCCACCCCCTTCCCCTGGCTGTACACTGTGGTGCTGCAGGGGGGGGGGGGGGGGGGGGGGGCAGGCAGACCGGTCTGCCAGGGCTGCTGTGGTTTTAATGGCCATTAACTGGGGGGGGGGGGTTGTTGAAGCCAGAGTGCAACAACACCGCAACGCCGCAACAGAGGACCGGGGGGAACCTCTGGAGGCGTGTGCGTGTGTGTGTGTGTGTGCGAGCGCATGTCTCACGGTGTGTCTCCTCATCGCTGGCAGATGAAAACCCTACGGCCGCTGGATGGTCGGCCGAGGCTCACTTTATATTGCGCCGGTGAAAATGCCAGCTGACTGAGGAAATGACAACTAGAATCATGTAAGAAGACGAGTAATACCATTTGGATAGATCTGATCCAAATCAATAGCCGGAGCTACGAAACGGCCACTGATATATTCCACGGCGCGCTGGCCGTCTCTGCAAATCACACGCCTACTCCAGCAAAAATATCTTGATACTTCATAAAGTACCCCCTCATGTGCGCACAGAAGTTGAGGTGAGGGATATTTGTTGTAGTGTACAGCGAATATTGATTGGCTGCTATTTTTTGTTTCCCACACACCGTGCTATATCAAAAGTGAGCCGGGGGAGACGTTGCTGTGGTGACCTTGCTGGCCTCCCTGTCTGTGGCAGAGCTAGACCTGGAAATGGACCCAGGACGGCCGACGTCTGGAGTCTCTCTCTCTCTCTCTCTCTAAACCAGTGTGCTGTGTACTCACGCATGCTGTCTCTCTCCTCTCCTCCTCTCTCACACATGCACAGACACACACACTCTCACACACACACACACACACACACACACACACACACACACACACACACACACACACACACACACACACACACACACACACACACACACACACACACACACACACACACACACACACACACACACACACAGATCACAAGGCAGACGGGACTCAGTGGCACCAACAAGGCATCCGCAGTCTCCAATTAATACCCCCAGCTCCTCATGTGCCCTCCTCTCCTCATCTTTAAGAGGCATCTCTGGATTAAATATTAATGCATCGGCATGGAGAAACAGATAGAAAACTCTTACGCGAGCTATCAAATAAATAAATAAATAAATAAATAAAAACATAAAAACATAAAAACATAAAAACAGACATATTTTAATGCATTTGTGGACACCAAAACAAAACAAAACAAAACAAAACATAAAACCGGCGCATCAAGAGCATTAACGAGATTTACACAAAAACCAGTAAATCATAAAAACAAAAAATGCAGCCGGGACCACAGCTATTCTGTTTAAACCTCAAACGTCCAAAGCGCTATTTATTTGAGTGGACCTTGGTGAGAGCTTGGTGTTTGAGGCTGCCCGGCTGGGCCGTCATCAGAACCACTCACACCAGGGAGAGAGAGAGAGAGAGAGTGAAACACATGTAGCGCACAGACGCGCACAATGAAGGTGAAACCCAGTTGGCCCCCTTTTGTGAAGCGATGTGACAATCAAGCTGGAGTGGAAATTAATTATTCATGAGCAGAGAATGCATAACAAACAAAGGATGGACAAAGTGTCTATCAGTGGGGCCCTTAGACGCGCCCTCATTAAGTGAAAGAGGATACACTTCCTGCAGGAGGGTGGCAGCTCCAGGGCTGTCAAGCCGGCCTATTGATTTAGCAATGATCTCTCCTAACAATATTATCACCCGCAACCTGCTTACCAGTTATGGAAAGAGTGGGGGATTGGTTCCTGTTGCATGAAAACTGTCAAGCAAGTTCTTTGTGTGTGTTTTTTTTTTTTCTTACAGAAAGCTTGTCTTGGGAATTAATGCGTGGTCTCTAGCGCCTCCTAGTGGCACACAGACTCCTGCATGTTAGCGTCACCAAGTGTCCATCAGCCCAGGAAAATGTATTCTCCACATATTCTGAGTGACGCCTGCCATCCGACGACATCACTTATAAACCGAAGACTGATCTATCCACCGTACATCTGGGTGGACACTCCCACTTGTGATGTCACTTCGTCACAAAGACAATTTTAGCCACATGAATTTTGAAACATCCTGTAATGGCTCACACCGGGTGGTATAATAGGGTCCGGTTAAGACTCTTGTGTAGGGTGCCGTCCCTGAGAACACGTTTGTTGTTGTATTTTGTTATCTGACTGATGACAGTGGCTGCCTACCTTATAGGATGGCAAGAAGCAGAGCACTCCCTTGGAGACGTTGTGGCAGATGTTGAGCAGAAGGCCGCCCACCTCGTCCTGGAAGCAGAAGGTCTCCGTGTGCTGGAAGGTGGCCAGCAGCTTCTTGCCCTGGGGCCCGGAGCCCACGGTGCCCACCCACACCTGGGGGGAGGGCACCCAACGGACACAGAGGAGCTGGTCAAATACTCAGAGGTCCTTCAACCGCTTGGTGTTGTAAGTATAGTAAGTAAGTAAAGCTTAATTTATTTATATATATAATTATTTATTTATATAGCACCTACAAGAAATGTAGTTCAAAGTGCTTTACAGGAGAGAAATGACAATGCACTTAGTGTTTTAAATAAAAAATAGACATCAGAAAATTTGACATCAGAAGAGAAAATGGACATTAGAATAAACATTAAAAACCATAAACATAACATAAAAACCTGTTGGGTTCTACCCAAGATCAAAGTTGACGATTCAGCAGTGCAAAGTGCAAGCAGGTGCAATTTCAAGCATACATTGGTAAAAGTTAAAGTAAAAAAGTGCAATTTCAGGCGTACCTAAGCTAAGGTTACAAAGAGACAGACAACCGCACTTTATCAGTGAGCTTTGGTGTCTTTATTTATCAATCTATCAATGTATCTATATCAATCTATGTATATGTTCCTCTGTGTTTCCCCAACATGCATCCAGCAGTGCCACCGCTGGTTTACTGACGCCACTGCAGTCTGCCATGCAAAAACGAATGTAAACATGCAATGGAAAAACAAAAAACATTTGTGTTTTTAAGAAATTATGTTGGCCGCCGAAATACTGTCAGCAAAATACTGTTCTGCTGTAGAAGAATTAAAATCACACATCAGCACCATGCATGTACACACATCAGCACCGTGCACACGTACACGCACACATCAGCACCATGCATGTAGACACATCAGCACCGTGCACACGTACACGCACACATCAGCACCGTGATCATAGGGGACACTGTGTACATTAGCAAGGTGTATGGAGGAGTCTACGGGCACGGTCTGCATTCTGACCTGCGACTTGCCGATGACATGGTTGGCTTCCAGCTGGATGGAGAACTTGACCCCCAGTTCTGAGGAGAAGGACGCCATGGGAGAGAGCGTGCCCGAGGTGAGCACGATGGTGCGCACGGACCCGCCCAGGTCCAAGAAGGCCTGGGAAGCAGCAGCAGAGTGACATGTTTCTCATTACTTTACATTAGGTTGTGTGTTAACATATGCATGCATATTGGACGTTATTACAAAGTACACACGGCAACACACAGCAAGCTGCAGTTAAAACCAACACACTGTGCAGCTCCCCTGCCAGTGCCAGGCCTAACCTCTCACCACGGCGGGGTTGAGGCACCAGAAGCTCAGGGTCAGCACCATCGTCTTGACCCGCGCGCTCTGGCGGCGCCGGGACCGCGGCCGAGCGAAGAAGCCGTGGGCGTCAGGAACGTCCGGCTGGACCTGGCTGGTCCAGGTGTAGCTCTGCTGCAGGGCCACCCGGTAGTCCTCCGAGAACCTGGACAGTGTTTTGGTATTTTTATTGTTACTTATGGATATTACAAAGTACACGCACACACACTCGCACACACAATATTTAATTTAATCAATCGTAGACAGGAAGTAATTCCTTGGTCATTCCTTGGTACGTGGTCAAAAAAATATATATTTTTTAATATTCCTGAGAAGACAGATGAGATGTCCCTGGAAGGGCATTAAATACTACTTATAAGAAGGAAATGCATGAATATGTACACGATGCCAGGCCACATGTTGCTGACCTGCAGTTCTCTCTGAAGAGGAAGTCCAGAACCATGAAGATGCTTTTGAGGAGAGAGCTGACAACGGAGCTGATGGTCGGCAGCGTTATGGTCTCCTCCTTGCCGTTCACCATACCCACAGGTTCCTCTTTGTCCAACACGGCCGCCAAGTTTTTCTGAAAGGGAGAAAGGGTAACAGGTTCCATCCCCGGCTCCTCCTGGCTTTGTGTCCATGAGCAAGACGCCTAACCCTGACAGCTCCCAGCCAGGAGGCTGTTGGTGCCTTCCACGGGTGACATGGCTGTGAATGTATGAATGTGTGTATGAATGTGTGTATGAATATGAGGCACTAATTGTAAAACACTTTGAGTGGTCACAGGTCAGAAATGCGCTACATAAATTTAGTCCTTTAGGAAAGAGAAAGGGGACAGAGAGAATGAGAGGGAAAGGATGCACAGCAGAAGAGTGTGTTATGTTAATTGACTATTAAAGCTTTGTGGCTGTAAAAACCCATGCCGGTTTCCTTTAGTTCCTCAGTAAGCATACCTGCAGCAGTCCAAAGGTAGCAGGAGTGATGCCGAGGCCATGGAAAATCCCAACAACATCCTTGCCAGACCACACTTTGCAAGCGGTCTCGAAGCCTCTCTCGGTCAGCAGGGTCTCACTCTCCTGGATCCAGCTGCACCACCAAGCAGAACATAAATACACAACTCAACGTCCCAAACGGAGAGAAGGGGAAAACGGGGCACAGCCCCCGTTCCTCAGGGTTAATGGGCCGTTCACACCATGATCTGAGTAACCATAATGACCCCCTTCCCAGTCGGGGGAAACGGTCACGTCACCCTCTGAGTTCTATTTCCAAGCTGTTGGGAGCTTTGGAAACTTTCAGGCAGATCCGATATCTCTGGGAACTGATAGGATCAAGATGGCAACTCTGAAGGCTGCTCAAGTTTTTGTATTTTTTAATAGTGTTTCGGTAGTTTAATGTTGATTTAGTCATTGGTAATATTATTAACGATCACAATACAGCATCGAAGCCCACATACATCATCAGTCCCAAACCAGCAGTTTTGCTTTTTTTTGGCCAGAAAACATTTTCACCAGGGGCCACACCAGCAACCCTCTGTGCAAAATCTCCCATCTTCCAAGCTGCATGAACGGCTATCAAGTCGGAGCAACAGGAGCAGGAATTTCTCCCACCCCCCGGTTTCTCCCCATATGACCTGAGTGAGGCGTGAAGCGTGCATGACACGACAGAGGAAGAACACATTACAATGTGTGTACTGTGTGTGTGTGTGTGTGTGTGTATGTGTGTTGTCGCTGACTTGGCCAGGCTGCAGCAGAAGTCGCGCAGCGGCTTGTGGTCGGCCGGGCGGATCCTGTTGGTCACCATGCCGTCCAGCTCGTCCCGGGCCAGCTTCAGGCGGTTGTGGTCCAGGGTGTAGCTGGCACTCTCCCGGGCGCAGTCCTCGATGTTGTGGGCCTCATCCAGCACCACGACCTGGCCGGCCAGGTTGATCTCCATCTGGCCCAGAGAGGAGAAGGTGGATGAAAAGAGCAGGGGAGGTGAGAGAGGGTGTAGACCCCTGGTTTTTAAACCCACACAAAAACACAGACAACAGTGATGGGTGAAGAACAAGTCAAGTTGTGTCTAGACTTCCCCACTTGAAAGGGATGGATGGATCTACCCGGAGATTTGGATCTGGAACTGGAATCCGAACTGGATTCCACTCAATGACCAAACAGATTTAGCCTTTTATCTCCTTTTATTTTGCAGGTTCAGCAGTCAGATATAAGGCTTTATTAATCTGGTGTAAGGCATTAGGTGAAAAACCGGCTGCCTCTCCGGACTATGAATGTGATCAGTTGTGCACAGTCTTTGACTACAGTAGATCGCGGTACTGTGGATAAACAGCATACTCTCCATAAGCTTGTTTATTTCTGAATGGCTACCGTCATGCTGTGTTGCGCTATTTATGGTCCTGGTAGCGCAGAGATCAGGCAGATTGGTTCCACCTAGTTCGCTTTCTGGATATCCGGTTTATTAGCGGACACTTTAATTTTGTTGTCTTTAAATTTGTTTTCATTCTAGGTTTATAGACAGCTATAGTTTGACCTAACAAACATTAAATACAGAATCCCAATATCCTCATAATATTTTGAAAGAAATCCCAAAATATGATTGTATTGTATGTCATTGTATTTTACGTACATTCTGTGTAGGCCTATATATGCATTTTTAAATAATATATACAGTATAGGCAGTCTTTCGGGATGTTTTGCTCTGCTTATTTTATGTATTTGAAATATTCGCAGAGCAATTGCAACAATGTGAAAAGCAACACTGATCATCTGCTCCTTAGGTCTCGCACGCCAGCATGGATCCACGACTATATTCACGCACGCACGCACGCACGCACGCACGCACGCACGCACGCACGCACGCACGCACGCACGCACGCACACACACACACACACTCACGCTTTCCCTGATGAGTGGGTCCAGCAGGTAGTTGTAGGGGCAGAACACGATGTGTGCGTCCTGCATCAGTTCGCGGGCGGCGTAGTAGGGGCAGGCCCGCACACGATTGCCCACACGCACCAGGTCCTCGATGTCCCAGGCCTGGGGCAGCCCGAGGGCCCCCTGCAGCACGCTCTGGTCCCGCATCTTGTGGACCCTGTGATAGAAGGGGCACGTCTTGCCCTGGGGGGGGGGGGGGGGGGGGGGTCAAACATGCACACCTTGGTTCAGATTAAGGGGGTCATGACCTCGACACATACTGTGATACACGATCATCTAACTGTAATGGATGAAGTCTCTGTATGTATGCATATAAGTATGCATGTATGTATGTATGTATGTAATGTATGTATGTATGTATGTATGTATGTATGTATAGCGAAAGCAGTATTAACATCCTCAATGTGATGAAATGCTTTTTCCAACAACAAAAAAAGCAGTAAGTAAATTGGATCCACTTCTATTTTCCATGTTGATATGACCAACGTGACGCCCTCCTGTTACTGTGTGTGTGTGTGTGTGTGTGTGTGTGTGTGTGTGGTGTGTGTGTGTGTGTGTGTGTGTGTGTGTGTGTGTGTGTGCGCCGTGTGTCATTCCAGCCCGTCTCGTTACGGGGTGGAGGATGTGAGCAGTGCTGGAGTCTCATGTGCTAAACCCCAATTAAGCTGTCCGCAGAGGTGCCTGCTTTTGTCCACCTGCTTGTGCCCCGCCCCTGTATCACTTGTGAACGCAAGAGCTGGAGGAGGAGGTGACACACAGGTGCACATGCACACACATACACACACCAGGCCTCCTTGCCCTGCAGATAGGACAGGCTGACAGTAAGGCATTAAGAGGGTGTGTCTTTTTTTTACAGTGTCTCCTATGTTGAGGCAGTGCGTCAAGACAAATAAGCTCAGACACTAAACCAGCACCGAATCCTCTCTGTTGGATGAATGGCCAAGATGGCCAGCATATCAATTACCATATTGCCATTGTTGTATACATTTAGCCTTACCCACCCCCCCACCCCGAGGTGAAATGAATGAACTCTTGGGACACTAATTCTGACACACACCTCCTGTATACAGTATATATATTGTGTGTGTGTGTGTGTGTGTGTGTGTGTGTGTGTGTGTGTGTGTGTGTGTGTGTGTGTGTGTGTGTGTGTAACCCAACGCCAGGCGTGTAGAAGGCCCTTAAGTGACAAAAAGGCAAAACATGGATGAAACGCATTCTCCAGCGCGAGGTCGTGGCTGGGGCAACGCTCTCCCTTGAAAAGAGCGGGCCGATGTTGCTGTGCTCGCCACCGCGGCCGGCAGACACCTCCACTGACAGCGTAATTGTCAGGATAATACCCGGCGCCTCACCTTGTGGACAGTGTCGGCACTAGGTGCGGTGAGACAAAGTTCCTAAAGTGTCCCGGGGATCCCAAAGTGACGGATCATCCCGAAGCGTTTGACATTTCGGCGTGTCAAGGAGACCCTGTCGGGCCAATTGCAGCTATTGTGGTGGCGCATCTCGCCCAGCGGGGCTACAGTGTTGGGGAGGCTTGTCTGGCCAGAGCTGTGGGGCACCGGGGGGCTTACGTTACACTCTGATCTTTTGAACGGAGCTCCTTTCTGTCTCTTTACAGTAGAGGCCGGGGTGGACGGGGTCAGGGCAGTATGATCATCACACACCCCCGGGGTGAAGGAGTCAAAGTGGATGTTAAATGTATGGTTCCCCGAGCCACTATGTGGGGGATTCCCATTCATGTTAAAAGATTGTTGTGAGGTGTAAGCTTTCACGGCTCTTGGTGGGACTGTGGGTCAACTTAGTTCAACTGTTTTTTTGTGAGGCATTTGATGGTGCATATTGACACCAACATGGTCCTCACATTACACATTGACACCAACATGGTCCTTACGGTTGACATTAACACAAACATGGTACTAACAGTACACACTGAGTACATTTACATGCACACTGATATGCCACTATTAGTCCGAATATGACAATATTCCGAATTTGATACGTCACGGACTGGACTTACAATTAGATTAACCTAACAGGGGTAGACCTTCAATTACACTAGAAAGTCGACTACATAGCATGCAGGCAATCTCACTTTACTGTACTGCACTGGTCACTTATCATTTGTCATTATACTTTATCATCACATGTTGCTGCTACTATCTACTAGTTACCAATTTTATGCTACACACAGACACTTTTGATACATTTTTGCACCAACAACCAGAGTATTAATACTTTACTTGTCACTTTTACCTTTACCGTACTCACTAGGTACTATAATGCCAATTGTTCAGAGTTGTTTAGTATTTATGTTTATAAGATTACTGTTCAGAAGACTTTTTACTGTACTTATAGTTAGTATTACTAATTGTTTAGAGTTGTTTAGAATTTGTTAGGGTTAGAAGAATACTGCAGGAGTGAATGGGGAGTAAGCATTCCATTGTACTTGTTACAAATGGCAATAAAGAAATCTTGAATCTTGAATATTAGTGGAATATACATTTTCACTAGCCATGTAAACAGCTTAGTAGGAATATTGACTTTTTAGGAATAAGGGCAAAAACCGGAATATTGTGTGCATGTAAACGTAGTTATTGACACCAACATGGTTGCATGGAATGTAATAACATAACACAACTATGTTATACGCTACGGTTTGGGGTCATTAGAATGCAGGCAAAATGTATCGCCAAAAAAGTCTTAAATAATACACAGGACACGTCTCATAAATGATTTGATCTGAGACCAGAACAGAGAAATACCAGAGTTGTTCTAGCTTGACTCCTTTAATGGATGGACATTCCCGATGGACTTTCTACCTTCTACTCACATCCTTGCCGTCCAGTAGCTCCTTGCAGCGCTCGTTGCGGTTGGCATGGCGCATCACCTCGGGGTGAATGCAGGTGTGGTCGCGGCTGGACAGGATGGTCATGGGGACGCCGGAGTACATCGTGCGCTTCAGCTCGTGGGTGACCTGCGTGATCTGCTTGTGCGTGCGTGTGCTGAAGAAGATCTTGGGCACCTTCTTCTTGGCCTCCTTGTCCTTGGGTCTCACGGCGTCTTTGGAGCCGCAAGCGCACGGGCACAAGGTGCAGGGCACCGGGGGCGTGTAGAGATCTGTGGAGGACTGGAGGTGTGGGGGGAGAGAGAGAGGAGACGAGACAGACAACTGGTGAGTAGGGTTGTCCAAGAAATTCTTAACCTTGAGTTGTTCTTTTTTTAGCTTTTTAATGTGATGTTCTAAAAAACATAACAAAATCAATTCATCACCATTAATTCCAACATGACAGACTACCTTGTATACACTCTATAACATAAAGGCATAGAGAATTTGTATCTATACACAGGGCGACTTGTCTGTGTCAAATGACCTTTTCTAGGCACTGAAAGACGATAGGCGCCCCATTATTCAGACCCAGAGAATCTAGCTGCTTCATAATTGGCTGTCCAATGACATGTGGTGGATTCTTTCTCTGCAGTTCACAGGTGAAGTGCATCACTTATGAAACTGATCCTGCTTGTTTGACGAGCCCCCCTCTAAGTGACCGACTGCTGGACTGCTGGCCTCATGCATCATCCAATCACTGGCTTCTCAATTGTAGTATTGTACAACGCACAGCACAATACAATGCAGAGGCTCCATGAATCACAACACACTATCAAGTGTTCATAGTTGCCACGAGGTAGATGTGAACTTTAGTAACAGGATTTTGGATGTGGAAAATTAGTTATGAATATCTGCCCAGTAATATACTACATGATAGTCAGGACCATACAAAAATATATAGCTTATTTATTGTTCATCTCTCTCACACTCACACACACACACACACACACACACACGCACACACAATGAACAAACAATAAATAAGTAATAATGCAGAGGTCATTGGAATTATTTATTCAAGTGAAAACATGTTGAATACTAAATTCTATTGAGGAACGCCATGCCATATTTTATGAGAATGAAGTCAGATGAATGGAAACACTTTAAAATATCCATGGTCCACATAGAGTGGAAACTTTTGAACAGATCAAGGTTTCTGGCACATTGCAATGCGACACACATCAGTCAGTAAGTATTAAAGCCAGCATCATAATGGCCTGCATCCACTCAGTGATATGGGAATAAAAAACTAAATAAAAAAAGGAATATAAGTTACTGGCCTCACAAATCCATTCGTTACAATAGAATTATTACATTTGCACGTGAAAAATATGATCCTGCAAAACAACAGGCGCCTAGACTCTGCAGTCCTCTGAGCCATCGGGGAGCCAGCGCTTCTCCACAGAGATGAGCCGCTCAAGTTACCCGCCGGCTCTCACTTTCTCAAAGGGTGTTTGCCCATCAAATATTACCGTGTGTGTCGCCGGAGAGGCCACCGAGAGCCCTGGCAGGGCCGCGTCACAGGAGTTAAGAGGGATAAGGAGCTCTGAGCCGATGGGAAAAACAAACAGGGGGGCCCCCGACACCAGCTCAGGTTACCTTTCTCCCCTGGAACAGTTACGCTTCGCAACCTGGACCCGGGGCCCGATCACCTTACCTGCTGCTGCCACATTAAATAGAGGCATCCAAATATCCTGCTCCAAGATAGCCAATAATTACTTATTCATCGGCAGGTAGGGGGGGGGGGGGGGGCAGGTGGAGGAGGAGGAGGAGGAGAAGACGGGCCTGGGCGAAGGTGGGTGGGGGAATGGAGGGGGCTGCTGATGAATAGGGGCCCTTGTCAGGAGGCAGCAGCAGGAAACAGCTGACACAAGGGTATCCGTTTACACGCCCGCCTCCCCGAGATGCCAGCACCGCCAGGTTCCAAGCTTGGCCCCGCGGCCGAGAGCAGACACCCCCCTGGAAAGGAATGCAGATAACTAGGCTGGAGGGGGCAAGACAGGGCACCGGCGCTGGGAGCCAGCACACAGCGTCTCATTCAGCACCGGGCCACTCGGGTTCTTGGGTAACACCGAGGGTGAGAAAGCTTCACTTTCTCCGTCACACAATATGAACGATACCCCGGGACAGCGGAGCGTCTCCGTCACACGTCCGTCCGTCGCAACACACTCACGCCACACTTGTTTGTTTTTCAATGTTCGCCCCTCTAATAATGTACCATGTACGGTACAAGACTATAACCTAAAAACAAATGGTGTGAATTAGTTGAATAGGTAGTTACGCCGTATCAATGAACACCCCGCCCCCCTCTGAGTATTCACAGGTAATGATACCCGGGCTCCTCAGCTGCTTGCTACACTCTACTGCCAACACCTGAGAGATGGAGATCTCACACTGTGGGAGGCCAGCGTCGGGGCGTTGAGGGGCTGAAGCATCTCCGTCCGGCTCCGTGTCGCTGCCACCTCTGGGCTGTGGACGGCAATTTGCCTCCTCATACCACAGTGTTCCCGGGGCCAGGAACGCATTCCTGCGAGGTGGGCTCCAATACGCCAATACCTTTGAAGACATGACACCAAACACTCATGCATGCATGGGCACACAGTGCGCATAAGGGGGCCCGGCGAATATGTGCCCTCCGAAGCACCGGTTTATCCCTGGGGCGCAGTAACCAGCGGGTGAACCCCATTCAATATTTATCCCTGCGGCTTTCACAGATCAGCGGCCCAGGCGAGGCAAACCCTCTTAATTAAAACTGGAGCTTGCTTCAAAGGGGCCCATTCAGGCCATCAGTCAGCGATGGCGGGACAAAGGAGCCAGGTTCAGGTAGCTTCACGGAAACTGGAGAGGGACATGGGTGTTTTTTTCTACTCTCCTGCTCGCCCTCCTCCATTTCCACCTACCTCTATATCCCACACTGCCAAATCCAAGTGGCACACCTGTGGCCGCATTAGGATGCCGTTGTAGGAGATTACCGATTCTTGGGGAACAGCGTGCCGGGTGTACTTTGACTCTGAGCTGGTACAAGGATTGCGGGGTGGCGTGTTGATCTCCGCAGCGTAGACTCGGTAGTGTAACCAAACGACATGGATTATTTACCAGCACCGCATCTTGATATGTTTCACGGCCCACTGTGACCCGATGCACTCTGATTGGGTCCTTTTGACCAACATGGCAACAGGTTTACACATCACACTGGTTACCAAGCAAGGGATCCAATCACAGAAGCTAAATCATACACTCAAAGAGAACGTTACATGTTTGGACAATAAGGCGACATTTGACCATCGACATTCTCCATTTTTTTAAATCAATACCATATACCAATACCAATACCAATACCATACACATACTATTTATTTTACCAAAATATGTACCATTTGGAATTTCAAATAATTTGTATCGATTGCAATACATTTAAGTCAAAACTATGATATTTTGGAAACAGACTAATATTTTTTACAGTTAAGCCACTCATCTTTCCACTGAAAACATAGTTTGTTTGGTCCAATTCAATCAGGGCCATTTGGCTATTGAGTGGACTGTATTGCCACCTGGTGGCGATTGTAAATGGAAGCCAACATTATGAAGAATGAAATAGGCCTTTCTCACAGAGAAAGGGTGGGTTGATTGCTGGGGGGTTTGTAGGGTAAAGGTTCCTCTGGTTTACCATGGCAGTTTTAAACCCATAGTAGACATCAACAACACAGCAACGTCTGCCTCAATGAAATACCCATTGTGTCTGGCCGAGTTGCCAAAAAGTAACCCAACATGATGTTGTGTGTGATGAGACGATGACCACTGGACAAGCGATGTACGTAAGGAATGAACCACAACGGGACGTCTGGTTATTGGAAAATAATGTATGACGGGGTGGTGAACAACCTCTTTTTTTGTAAACAAACCTCAAAGAGGCCCTCAAACGGTACCTCTAAAACAATCAAGATGTTGCTTTTTTGTGTTTAGATTCACCGTTCACACAGAGATGAATGAAATCATTAAAACATCTTCACTTTGGAGAAGCAGGAATGCCGTATTTTACCCTCACTTCACTGACAAAGCTAGTCTATCTCACCTGCTTCCAATGATTTCATTCAAACTTGAGCGCTGGGCTACTTGAGAAAAACAAAACACAAGATGCTTCTAAATAGTATTTTAAAATGTGTTTCTGAAAACATTTGAGGTAGGATATAAGTGATGCAGTTTCAGAAACTGTCTTAATTTCAGCAGAATGCATTGCACGGCTTCTCACATAGACAATGAATGGGAGTTGCGTAAATGACGGACCCTGTACCTTCACACAGCAGTCAGTGGTGGTCTCCACAGACACAGCCTGGCTTTTCAGCTCCATGGTCCAACGCATTTTCACTGACGTCTGGCCTTCATCCTCTGGGTCGTCATCGATGAACACCACGCCGCGGTTCACACACTTCCGTTTGCTGCTCTGAAAGAGGAACCAAAGAACCATTTCTAAAAACACAACTAAATGCCAGGATGATTACTTACTAGTTTGTTATTCTCAAAAGAATATCTAATAATAAACATATGTAGCAAGGTACCGTTCGATCAGAAGAGGGAGTGCGAAAGCGCTTCCTGTCTGACTGAAAGTCGCTGTCGGCCTCGCTGTCAGAGTCCAGGCTGGCGGAGGCTTGTGCCTTTTCTGAAAGACACGAGGAAAGCGTCTCCATTTTGGGAATGAGCATATCTGGCAAGGATGCAGAAACACAGCATGGGGTAAATATATGAATATGCATTAGCTGTTATGACATGGAGATATTAGCTTATGAGCTGTGAATAGTACAAATAAAACGTGCCAACAAAGATGTGGACATTTGGAATATAATTACGGATCCCGAATAACATACCAATTTGCTGAAGTGATTGCTGTTGCTCCACCCCTTTCTCAGGGGACAGGGTGAGGTCCACCACCTCTGGCTTGGGCTGTGTTGAGGCACAGGGGGCCTTAGTGTGACAACTACACTGACAGGGGGTCGCCCTCTCAGACTTCTTAGCATCGCTATGCTTCCTCTCTTCTGAGCAGCAGTTGTCCTCCTGAGGGCTTCCTCCATGTTCAAGCTTGGCTGTAAGCACAGACAGTCATTATTAGGGCTGGACGATTAGGACAGATATGATGGTTAAGATTATTAGGATTATTATGGTGATTATGATTATTCATTGGGATCAACAGATTGTCAATTCAATTAATATACTGTGGTGCCTAAAGCTGGGCATACACTGTACGAGTCGTGTAGTTTAATTCCAACTCCTACTGTACGAGTAAATCATCTGCGATGTAAAGCCAAAATTCACGATTGATGTGCTCACTGTATGGTCCGATCATCAAGCCACGACCAGAGTGCTCACACTGTATGTAAATAAAATGGCCCGTCTGACCCTGTCCCCATTCTGGCTATTGACAATTGTCAAAGATTTATTTAAAAGCTCCTTGTTTGAGTCTGAAGAAGTTTGTTTCTAACCCTTGAAAAGATCGTTCTTATTGTCGGTGATAGGACATATTTTCTGTCCACACAACACGTCTTTCAGACGCTCTGTCTGCCACGCGGGGTCAGTGAGAAAAAAAGGCGCCGATCACAGGGAATCGACTCGTGGTTCTGCTTCAACTTTACGAGGTCCTGACGTTGGCCCGCGGATCGGACCGTATTGGTCCTCGTTCACCCCTGTACACTGCCCAACGAAGCTGACGTGCGACTCAGAAATTGGGTAAAAAACGGATGTGTATGCCTGGCGTAACTGTATTTAAAAAACAATAAACCAATTGCTGAGTGGTAAGGTTTGTAAATAGATTTCAACAGGTGTGAAAAATGCATTTTGAGATATTTTTGCATTTCAAAAAATATTAACGTGCAATGAATGCGGAGCCCTAGTGACTAACCTTTCAAAAAAATAAACATGACATTAGTCCAATACAAATGCCGAAACGATTGCCTTGTAATACATTTCAGAAATTACTTTAATTATTAGAATACTGATACACAGCTCACAAGTGTTCATTGTACGACTCCCAACTCTGAAACACAATTAGTTTAACAATGAATGAGGAGGTTACACCCTCCTGGCCCGCCTACCGTATTGAGCCTGCTGCCAGGCCACAGCCGAGCACAGCAGAGCCAAGCTCTTCCCACTGCCCGTCGGACTCTCCAGCAGACAGTGCTGGCTGGAGTTCAGCCCTCGAACAATCTGCAGATGTATAGAGGAACGGTCAGCCAATATGCTGCTGCAGTACAGTGTGGTTAAGGCCTCTCCATCACCAGCAGCAATAGAGCTGGAACAGGAATGGTTACAGCTCATACCATAGAAGTTATATCCACAGTGTGTATTAATACACTACTGATGTTATGGTGTCGATCCTGTGGTATCCTTTGGGGAGTTTGATCATTAGCTATTTAGCTTTATATCCTTTCAAGACGTGACAACCTACATTAAATAATCTACAGATTATAGGAGATCATATTATAGTATTTTACCTCAGCAGCATAACTATTGGTAGGCATTCATAAATTACATAAGTGTGAATGTATTCTGTCAAGAGTGAAGCTCACAGAGTTCATCATGGCCAGCTGGGACGGGTAGGCTTTACAGGGGAACTGGATCTTCACCCCTCCGATGGTGTAGCCCACTGCGGGACTGGGAGCAGCCATGCTGACCTGCTGCTAGTCACACAGTGAAGGCAAATTACAACACAAGATGTGTAAATACAGACAAAAAATAACCCAATAAATCAGAACAAACGTAGTGAACGCCAGTGAATGTTTGTTGCAGTTTACCTTCACTGTAGCTGTAAAACGTCGATGATAACCATTGAATGTAGTGACAGTAAACTTGCTTTAGATGTAAGCTACCCGAGTTGAACTAAACAGCTGACAACCCAACTACATTGTGTTGCATTTTTTATTGAAGTGAGTGTTATGTTTAATGGAACAAATATCAATGTTGTCATCATAAAACGACGCTCTGCGGATATGCAAACCGCTTCATGCGCGTCGCCTTCCCGCCAGACTACAAACGGGAGGCATCCCGGCGGATATGACGTATGTAAACAGATGGGTCTGCGTCCCTGCCTTCGCTGGGTTCGTTATTTATTTATTTACTTTCACAGTCTATGGTTCGCTGGTTGTCGCAGAATGGCGACGAAGAATGAAATACACGAAATTGTTTGTTTCGACCGGCAGATTAAATTGAATAACAATTCCCGCAACACCATGGCTTTGAGGCAAGCGTTGAGACTCAGCATGCAGCAGCGCCCCTAGTGTTCAAACAAGCGCCATGCAGTCGCAACAATGGGATTCTCTGGTGGCGCCCAGAGACAGTGGCGGCGGCAGGCCTGGGCGTCCGGCTAAAGCCGAGGACGCTTTTTGCTGTTATGAATAGCCCCGGATATAAAATTCATAATAAGATATGGGGTTTTTTTTAATTTTATTCCGAAGACAGGGTTGAAGTGAAAAAAGATTTTAGGGGGTCCTCTGCAGAGGCGATTATGCCTTAGGGGCAAGTGGGGCAGTGCCCCACCAGATGGCGCTGTTGTGCAAGAAGATCATTACATCTGACTGTATTGTGGCACATCGTAACTTTATACTATTTAATACAAAGTAGTGATTCAACTGTGAATTTGGTGTCAAATAAACTTCACTCACAATCCCTATAGTGCTGTTTTGGAGTAATTTCCTCAGTGTGTGTGTGTCTGTTTCTGTGTGCTTGGCTCGCGCCTCTCCCTCCCGCCCCCGCCGTAGCATTTCCTGTATGTGGGGCAAAATGGCGATGTGACCCACCGTTGCTATAGAAACAACCACGTGACGTGGCCGGTACCTGCCAAATTTTAATTGGGCAAAGGAGCAGAGATGGAGATGCCCCGTCTGTCACGTGACTTGTCACTTTCAGCACCCTGGACAGGGCTCTTTGTGTGTGTGTGGCTTTTTGTGTTATAGCCTCAGACTGCACTGCTGTCGGATGTTGCATATAATTTCAAACTTGAATTAAAAGTAACCAAATTGATTTAGTTGTTTTGTATATCTTTTTGTCAGTAATGCAAGGTTTGTACCTTTATTAGCTGTCATATGTGATACAGTAACCCAAACAGGGAGCAGAGCAGTGTGTGTTTGCAGCAGAGGCTCAATATCACTGCTATGAAGTCTGCGTTCCGTGCGTAAATACGCACGCACGAGCCTATGCCTAGCAGATTGGCTATATATTTTTTGTGTGTTGGAGAAAGGTGACGTGTTCTTAATGACTTGCCTGGTTAAATAAAGGTAAAAAACAACAACATACAAAACTGCCCCTCCAGAAATGTCAGGCCAAAATCGCCACTGACGCCCCCCCCATGGTGGGGTTCATGTGGATGGATGCACATCCATGTGTGTGGATGACGAATTTGAAGAGAGTGGTAAGTTCATGAAATTCCCCAAAACATCCATCAAAAGTTCAGATGTTAAGCTGCTTGACATCAAAACGTTGTGTAGGTTACGATTTTGTTTGACAGGTCGGGTGCGCTATAATTGGCAAATAGCCTAACTTCAGGAGTTGCGGAGCTGACTGAGATTAAATTACAACTAATACAACTAATTTAGAAATACATTTGACATCATACAATGAATCGACACAATATATTTATTTTAGTGACTTTATTTACTGAGGCAATTGAAAAAGAATGTCATGCAATCAGCAAAAGAGCCAGATCTGGCTCTCCAGCATTATTTCCCCAAGCCTATGATTTTAGGCTAGGCCTACTTGTTTGATGGGAGAAGTCCTAATTAATCTTTATATATATATATATATTACACTATTTTGTATGACATATGAGCTATTTTTATAGGCCTAAAAAAAGTGCGGCCCCCGAAACAAGTTACAAAAAATTGGTACGGCCCTCTAGACCATAGACTGTAGGCTCTGACCATAGGCTGTAGACTATCTGACAATAGAATGTAGGCTCTGACCAAAATCTGTAGGCTCTGATTATAGACTGTAGGCTCTCTGACCATAGACTGTAGGCTCTGACCATAGACTGTAGGCTCTGACAATAGAATGTAGGCTCTGACCAAAATCTGTAGGCTCTGATCATGGACTGTAGGCTCTGACAATAGACTGTAGGCTCGATCCCATGCGTCCGCACATTTAGGGACGGGGAATTGGCGACACCAGATGGTGAGGTGGTGAACTGAAAGCACATTATGCCTCTCACGCATTTAATTTCACTCAACAGCAAACGATCCACGTTATTTACATTGAGGTATCATAAACATTCAAACCAGCAGTTATTTGTAATTGCGCCAGTAGTGAGCCATAACTGACAAAAGCACCGTTCAATTTGAAAAGATGCCAAACTAACTCAAATTTGTATTCAAAGTCCGCTCAATATTTAATCAGCTACTAACCTACAAAACAAATACATGAATAATTTCGTTGATCTTAGTTTACGACTTTGTGATGCATCTCCTATTATTCACCTGACTACCACTAATTTTAAAAATATGCCAAATGATGAATAAGCCAAGGATGTATATATATATATATATATATATATATATATGCGAATGCGAGCGATTACCGGGAGCCAGTGGAGGTATACCTCCACTGGCTCCCGGTAATCGCTCGCATTCGATTCAAGACACTGGTACTGACTTTCATGGCTGTCAACGGAACCGCCCCTACCTACCTCCAAACATTAGTCAGACCCTACACCCCAGCCCGAGCACTCCGCTCGGCAACTTCTGCCAAACGACTGGTACCGCCTTCACTAAAAACAGCCAAACATCGCTCTTCCAAGTCCCAACTCTTCACGGTTCTGGCTCCGCAGTGGTGGAATGAGCTCCCGGCTCACGTCAGGACGGGCCGAGTCGCTCGCCAGCTTCCGCAAGAGACTCAAGACCCACCTGTTCAGAGTTTCCACCTGGAACTCTACATAACCCCCCTCCTTAACAAGAGACTCAAGACCCACCTGTTCAGAGTTCACCTGGACTCTAACATAACCCCCCTCCTTAACAAGAGACTCAAGAACCCACCTGTTTCAGAGTTCACCTGGACTCTACATAACCCCCCTCCTTAACAAGAGACTCAAGACCCACCTGTTCAGAGTTCACCTGGACTCTACATAACCCCCCTCCTTAACAAGAGACTCAAGACCCACCCTGTTCAGAGTTCACACTGGACTCTCAACATAACCCCCTCTCGCTTAACAAGAGACCCTCAAAGACCCCCACCTGTTCAGAGTTTCACCCTGGACTCTACATAACCCCCCTCCTTAACAAGAGACTCAAGACCCACCTGTTCAGAGTTCACCTGGACTCTACATAACCCCCCTCCTTAACAAGAGACTCAAGACCCACCTGTTCAGAGTTCAGCTGGACTCTACATAACCCAGCCCTCCTTAGCAAGAGACTCCAGGACCCACCTGTTTCAGAGTCAACGCTGGACTCTACATAACCCGCCCCCGCCCTTAGCACTAACGGCTGCGTGTTTTATATGGTCCTTAACACTTATTAATGTCACTTAGCATTGTTATTCGTTCTCAGATGTTGTAGCATGTTTAGAATTACACGCCTGCCCAGCTACTTATGCAGGCAACTTGGCAATTATGAAACTCGTTCTATTCTATAAACAGCTCTATACTTATCTTCAGGTACCACAGTGATATATTGCTGCCTCTCCTTCAACAAATGTACTCTTTGTAAGTCGCTTTGGATAAAAGCATCTGCCAAATGCCCTAAATGTAAATGTAAATGTAAATATATATAGAGATAGGCCTATATGCCAAAACAGAAAATTATACAGGGTTTGAATCTTTTAAATAGTTTCTTTACAGATAAGTCTTTTATTTTCACATTTAAATTGTACACATGCACTAATTGGGACTATGGGGTACATTTGCCACCATAAGCAATGGTTGAACCACATATCCAAGAACAAGTTTTTACATTAAAAATCATTAAGATATACTACAGGCAGGTAAAATAATCTGCAGACTTTCATATACATATTAATACCACAATTAACATTTTCCGCTGAATAAGTCAATGCTACAAATTTTCTTGATAAAAATTGCACTTTGTTGTATCAAAAATCCACAGCTTATAATGCAACATCACCTTCTGAATTAGGAAAAATATTGTGTTCGGCATTAATCTCTGCTCTGCCGAAAGCAAATATTAAATTACCAGTCGTGCTATTCTATCTTGTCGATCAGATCAATTAATTGGCTGATGACGGTAAGGCCATTATTCTGTACACTTTAAAGGTGCTATATGTAACAAAGACACAGTGTTTAAAATGGTTACTGCCGTCCGAATTCACAATATTGGAGAGTTGTCTCCCCGGACTCCAAGTTCAAATGTGTTGCCACTGGTTAAGAACACAGAAACAACACAAGCGCAAGATGAATCTGGCAACCTGGGGTGTCAAAGTGGTGGGCAGTGGGCAGAGTCAACTCAGAGAATATTGAATCACACAGCCCAAAACAAAAACGTCCCGAACAGGGAAGGACATTTCAAAGGAGAACATACTAGCTGTAGCATTTCTGTCTGCCAGAATTAAAATTAGCATGTTTCCTTCTCATACCATCTCTGATGGCATATGCTCATTTTAGGATTCAATACAGTACATTTGTCACATATAGCCACTTTAAGAAACAAATACTCCACTTCTTAAAAAGACAGCATTCTAAAGTGACAACATTACTATTTCCATTCTGCTTTACAAACTTTGCTTGTGTTTACTTCCTATCCCATTCCCAGGTACATTGCTGTCAGCAGCATACTGAAGAAAAGCACACAAATGCAGAAAACAACTGAACAGAACAATATACAGTACACATCAATACACAAACAACCTACATAATGAGGAACAAAACTAGAACCCAATGTGTCCCAAAGTCATATGCCAAAATACAAATGAATCAGAACAATTGTAGGGAGTTTCACACAATATCAATATATGTCCAAGTGTGCCACACACGCATGCCTCTTGTGCTTTTGAAGTGAAGTGAGTTTTGCAGTTTGAAGCGTGGTAAAATAAATGGCCACTAGTCACGTGTATGTAACAGTTCACCACACAAAGTTAAACGATCTCTCCAGAGATTTGCCAGCATTATTTAATACGTGTAAATAACACTTTTGTTAGCTTACGAGTTCTTACTATAGCAGCACCTTCATTATGCGTTCAAGAAAAACTCATCCAGTAATCACATGAGTTAAATGTGTAAATACTGGCTCTGAGCATGCACATATGCACAGACACGCGTGCACACACAAAGGGTGAGCGAAGTTTGAAGTCAAAAAGGATTTTGATATATAATAGATTAAAACCAGGTATAAAAATATATGCATTTGTTTTAAATGAGCATATCACAGAATATTTACATGAGGATAATTATCTCATATTATTTTGCATATTTGCATAAAAAGACAAAACAGTAACATAAAAAAAGAGATACACTCAAATTGCACACTTTTCCAGAAAATGGCAGTTTGGACATACTTGTATATCATTATGGACCAAACAAAGAAAGAAAGTAGGAGAAAGTGTAGGAGAGAGTAAAGCTCTCACTTGATGACGCCACAATGTGAAGGAGTGGTGCTACTGGGTAATAATGTCAACAAGACTGCACAGTACACAAAAGAAAGACAGACCATGGAGTGCGGAAGGCAGCATGTTTACTGGCCCATCGTGCTTTGTGTGAATGTGGAGTGAACTCATCAGTGTGGTTTTGGGCTTGGCTGCCGTCAAAAGTGCCTCGCCCCCTCCCCCCTCAGCACACACACACAGTGGCTTTGCCGTGCTGCTGGAGCAGGGAGCAGGAAATGCTGGAGGAATTGTTCTGGCCCTTCTCGGTGCTCCGCTGGACCACCTCCGCCGCCCTCCCCCCGTCCCTGTGGCGCGCCTTTTTGGCGGACTGGTCAGTCACGGCTCGTGTGTTGGTGGTCCGTTTGTTGCCAGGCACCCCGGTCAGCTCACAGTCGGAGTCTTTGCGCGGTGGGCCGGGGGTGTAGGGGTCAGATGAGAAGATGCTGAACAGGCTACTGCTGCCACCTCCCAGCAGGCCATCTGTCCGCTCCAGACTGGGCACCAACTCGCAGACATCAGGGACCATATCCAACTTTGGCACCGTCTGCTACGATGGAGAAACAAAAAGTCAACAGAAGTTTCATCATGGAGGTCCAACAAGTGCTCAAAAATGCTGCTCACCCCACATTCACAAACTCCCATATATAACAGGTAGCAATCCAGGATACTACACAGCGCTTGAGATTGGCATCAAAACAATAGGTATATCTGCCTTCCTCTCACCTTGAGGATCAGCGTATCTGAGCGAGATATAGAGGTAGGGGGACTCTGGGACACCCGGGCCAGATCCAGCAGCACTTCCTCATGGTGCAGCGTGTCCTGGGGACTGCCCGCTTCCTGCAGGGCAATAACAATGGCGCTGGTGTTGTCTGCGCGAAGCATTCGCTGGCGCCACCGCAGCAGAGCGTGGCTCACAAGCTGCCGGGCACTTGACACACCACACGGAGCCTGTCAGGGTGAAACATCGTCATGGGGGGGGGGGTCATTTGAAAAAGTACTTAGGTTTGTTTGGTTTAAACCAGTGTGTACACTGGTTTTGCATGAACTGAAAACCCGGCTATCTGGCTATTCTGCATTTATTTGTGTATTCTGCATTTACTTATGCATTTACTTTCCTCCATCTACGTTCCAACCCTGACCTATGGTCACAAGCTTTGGGTAGTGACTGAGATGGCGGATACAAGCCGAAATGAGTTTCCTCCACAGGGTGGCTGGGCTCAGCCTTAGAGACCCAGGAGGAACTAGAGAGTGTTGCTGGGGAGAAGCCCTAAGCCCTGCTTAGCAGGATGCTACCGCGACCCAGCCCCAGATAAGTGGAAGAAAATGGATGGATGGATAAATAAATTTAATCGCAGAGCATGACAGTTCCCCTTCCGTGTGGTACAATGCAGATGCAAGTCAAATGCTATTTGCCGGACGCAGAGTATATTTCTAAATACCATCGCCTCATCGTTGTCCTGGCACATGGAGATGGCATCCTGGGGAGGCACCATGTTCCAGAGGCCATCGCTGCCCAGAATGATATAGCGATGCTTCTTAGGGTCCAAGGTCACCACACTTGTGTCTGGCTCGGGCGACACCACAAATTCACCGCTGTAGAAGTCGTAACTCCAGAGGTCACCTGTTGTGAGACATGAGAGAAAAAGACTTGTTCTTGTCTGGGTCCTGAAATAAAAGCATGTGCTTTTATGACACTATAAGAGCATAGATTATTGTATTGCTTCATTTGTGAATTAACTATATTCACAAATGAATGAAATAGAAATTGCAGGTGAATTACTGTTTAGTCGAGCTGCCGGGACATCAAAGAACAGCTGCTTTCATACGTTTCATACGCTAAATTTGCAATAATAATCACTAATGATCACGGGCAATACAAAAAGGCCCAATAGGTTGTTTGCAGTCATATGACATATGTGGAGGGCAGGAAGTGAAATGGAGAACGTTAAGCAGCAGTACTGCTTATAAAAATGTTTGAGAAAGATGGCACATTTTTAAAAGAAATATATGGAATCGATCCGTATTGTTTCAAAAATAATTATAAGTTATTACACAATATTAATGATTGACCCACAAGCGCGTCCGTAACGATAGTAAAAGATATTGTGCTGCAGAGGCAGAAATCAGAAATCAAAAGCCTGGAGGCATGTCACTTTGTTATGTGCGACTGGGTTCACAAATTGGGAACGGAAAACTAAATGTAATGAGTAGATGCTTTTAGTTTTCAAGTTAATATCACCATGCTTAGAATGGGTTATACCAACAGTTAACTTGTTATTAAAATGTATTTAATAAAATGTATTAAATGTATTAATTGGTTATTAAAATGTTTTAATAACCTTGCTAGACAGACAACCTTGACCACAACCTAAACCATTAGGCTTCAACGCACCATCAACCTCCAAGAAACAAATAACTTATATCCAGTCTATGGACATACAGTGAACACTTCCTGCCTTTGCTGGAATCCTGATGTCGCCTGCAAACAACGCACTGCCCTTGTGATGGTGATGGCCTTCCTCAGGGAACGCTCAGTGTTCTGTGTCCCTCTCCTATACGTACCCAGAGCCCTCGCCACTGCCAAGAAGGGAATCTGGTCGATGACGGTGCTTCTGCGGACGGGACCATTGTGGCTCAGCCTGGGTCTCTTCCACACTACCCGATTCACGCCAGACTTCTTGATGACACTGGGAATGGCACAACACACAAGAGGCCCACGGATTACACACCTCGTCGCCTCTGTTGGTTCATCTGGATCTTGCTTGCCAAATCATTTTTATTTGTACATTCATTCCGAATGCTTCCAGGGTGCTACAGTGTACCATCATCATCAACAGCAAAATAATAACAGAATCTCCAGAAAAGCAAAGATTTGTTTTTAAGAAAAATATATGATTCTCAGACTTTGACCTTTAAAGTGTACAGAAACTCTGACTTTGTTTAATGAGGGTGAGGAGACTTATCAGACGGTCAGTGTGCCCATGCACTCTCTGCATGCATGGGCTTGCACATTCAGTGCTGAGATATCACCAGTAGACATACTGGAGACAATGACATGGGAGTTATCTCCTGAGCCAGATAACAGCTTGATCTGCTACTGTGCAACGCTTGCTCACAATCCCGTTGTTGACGTATGCTGTACGTATATCCCCTGTTTACAACAACGTGGTGTGTGTGTGTGTCAGTTGATTAGTGTATGGATTAGTGTCACTACACTGTGATCTCGATTAGTCAGAAGAAACGTGGAAATCGCCAAAGCACAATTTACAAGCACAATACATTATATACTGTACATAAAGTTGTATATAATAATAATGGCAACAATGACATTAATCAATTTAATTATGGGAACGAATAACGGACTGTGACTAAAGTATCCGCTTTTTACCCTGAATCACTGCTCAATATACTAGGAAAAGGAAAAGAAGGCTTCCAACATACCTCCCTCCGAGACCTTCGATGCGCTCCCTCTCCCGGGGAAGTTCGGGCTTGTGATCCTGTGTGACTTCTACTGCTTTGATGAACTGATCGCTGGAGTCGTCCTGGACCCCCAGGACCACGGCCGAGTCCCCTACATGGGCCACATACATGCGGTTGCCCCGGATCACGACAACACTGGCTGTGGTGCCGGATGTACTGGGTAGCCCTGTAAGTGTCTTTGGCCATTCAGCTAACACAGAGATAAAAAGTTCAAACAAATACAACCTCTACTCAGCAGTCTGTTGTGGGTGGTTCTCTTGATTTACACTGTGCTAAATAAAGTAGTATCGTAAATATCTAACAAAACAATTGACCCCACAATTAAGGTAGGAGTAATTATTTACTGCACATATAGATTATTTTGTATTAACATATAAGGCGGTAGAGACATTCATGGATCACATTATTGAGATATGTTGAGAGAACCAGAATCACAGATGTCTGTTCATCATAAGCTGTATAACATTTGTAGAACCCCACCCCCCGTGGTCACTATTGCTTTACATTAATGCACATCTTTAAATATACTTTTTGTATCATTTCTATACAATTACCTTTTTTATTTTTTTCAAAGTTTATTGTTAATTGTTTCTCCCGGTACTTTGTTTCACAATTGTATGCACCAATGCACATTCTTTGTCTGTGAAAAATACAAAATGACAGAACTCTATGAAGGGGGGACTCATGAGGTCATTAGTGCTGAGGATGGGATCAAAGGTCACAGACGTCGTGTGACGTGGGATGCATGCCCGGGCATGTCGGACACATTTAAATCATGACAGACGGTGGGTGGCGGTGTTCCTCACGTTACCCGCACTGCACGAAATATACTGCAGTTCACCTGGAAAATTATGGGATTCTTTTTTTTGTATATATATATTTTGTTACACTTCAATTATTGCCAAATTGCTTTTGCTGACTATCTATCTATATTTTTATACTTCTCTAGACTTACTGTACATTTGTAAATCTGTGATATTATTTTTAAATTGTTCTACTGTTTATTTCTCTATTGTATATTATTCTATTGCTATGCAACCTGGCACAAGAATTTCCTTCGGGATCAATACAGTTCTATTTTCTCTTATTACCATACTCTGTGGTGGGATGCGTTCCCATCACACCAGCACACATACTGGGACACTGGCCCATGGTGGTGGGTATACCTGGGTCCCAGCATCTCCCAGCAGACCACACATACTGGGACACTAGTGGGCCCATGGTGATGGGTATACCTGGGTCCCAGCATCTCCCAGCACAACACACATACTGGGACACTGGCCCATGGTGATGGGTATACCTGGGTCCCAGCATTTCCCAGCAGACCACACATACTGAGACACTAGTGGGCCCATGGTGGTGGGTATTCCTGGGTCCCAGCAGACCACACATACTGGGACACTAGTGGGCCCATGGTGGTGGGTATACCTGGGTCCCAGCAGACCACACATACTGGGACACTAGTGGGCCCATGGTGGTGGGTATACCTGGGTCCCAGCAGACCACACATACTGGGACACTAGTGGGCCCATGGTGGTGGGTATACCTGGGTCCCAGCATGTAGTTGGTTAACAAGGACGAAGAAGTGTTTGGTACTCACGCAGCTTTTTCCACATGGCATGGTGACAGGCAACGAATCCCTTTCGTATGGCAGAACACACCTCGTCTTCGCATTGAGACCAAAACCCCCGCTGTTTCTTTATAAATTCCCACAAATTGTCTCGGGCGAACTGCGCCGCCTCACGACCACCGTGTCCATCGAAAACGGCGAAAAAGGCAACGGAGCGATGCGGACAGTCCCTGGCATCATCATCATCCTCCTCATCAACGGCAGCAGCGGCAGCAGCAGCAGCAGGAGGAGCCGCTCGGTGGTCTGCCGGTGGTCGTGGTTCGTCCTGGTCGTGTTGTGGATCTGATGTACTCGTAGCTTCAACGCGTGGGTAGATGTCTGCATCTGCGGTCCGGTGTGAATCTGCGCCACCGGCAACATAAGAGCCAGGGGTCCCGCTTTGGTCTTTCTCCCCCGTCCTAGACGCCTCCTCCCCCGGCTCGGGCTCCACCACGACCTCGGTCACATCCTCCATGTATTTTCTGCCTCCTTGGTCGGTGAAGACACTGACTCGCATCAACAACGCTGTTTCCATCTCTAGATAAAATAGACACCGTGTATGTATGTGGCTGAAAGCATAAATTACGGTACAAAAGATGGGATACGTTTAGTTTATTTGCGCTGTAGTACCCAGCCTTTGTTTATGTTCATGCTTAGTAGGCATGCCCGGGCGTAATGACGTCACTTGCGTTGTCTTCTTCGTGGACGTAGCTGATAAGAATCAGACTGGTTAAATGTCGCCCCCTAGAGTGTGGTTGAATACACATCTTAATGTAATAACATGCAATCATACAGAAATTATTCAACTATGCTAATAATACAACAAAAAATAATAATTATATATATATAATGTAATGTCAGCTGTTCATGTATCACATGAACAGTATTTATATACTGTATAGTATAGGGAGTATTTATATATAGCATAGGGAATATGGCATGTGTATCCAGAAGTAATTGAATGATCTAAATATTATAAATGCTACACATGTGAATTGATCAATATGATCAACGAGATTGGTGTTGCTGGTTGAGAAGCCTGATGGCCTGGGGGAAAACTGTTTTGAGTCTGGAAGTCCGTGCCTGAATGCTCTGGTAACGTCTACCAGACAGCAGCTGCGTGAACAGTCTGTGGCTGTAGTCCTCAATGATGTTCTGTGCTTTCCTAAGGCATCGTGTGTGCTAGATGCTTTCCACAGCGGGGAGATGGCAGCTGATGATGCGCTCTGCTGTCTTCACCACCCTCTGGAGGGCCTTGCGATCAGCAGTGGAGCAGCTGCCATACCAGGCAGTAATGCAAGCAGAGAGGATGCTCTTAATGATGCAACTGTCAAAGTTAGTGAGAGTTGTTGGATGCCAGTACATGCCAAACTTCTTGAGTCTCCTCAGAAAGTAAAGGCACTTTTGGGCAGTTTTTACAGCCGAGTCCGCTTGCCTGGACCAGGTGAGATCATCATTGATGAACTTGAAGCACAAGACTTTCTCCACTTCAGCTCTGTAGATGTGTATGGGGGGCATAGGCAAGCGGATTCCGCTGTAAAAACTGCCCAAAATGCCCCCCCATCACTTCCTGAAGTCCATGATCATCTCCTTAGTCTAGATGTCGAGAGGGAGGCTGTTGCCCTGGCACCATGTTGCCAAGTCCCTGGCATCATTGGTCTCATCACTGTTGGTGATGAGACGCAGGATGGTGGTGTCATCCACGAACTTAAGGTGGTTATGTTGTTGGAGCCGTGGGTGGTTACACAGTCATATGTGAACAGGGCATACAGGAGGGGACTGAGTATGCAGCCCTGAGGGGCTCCGGTGCCCAGGCTCAGTCCAGAGGAGGTGAGACTGCCAATTCTCACCACCTGGGCTCTGCCCGTCAGGAAGGTCCAGGATCCAGTTGCAAAGGGAGATGTTAAACCCCAGGATCCTGAGCTTGGGAACTAGCTTTGCGGGCACAATGGTGTGGAATGCTGAGCTATAATCTCCAAACAGCATCCTCACGTATGTGTTTCCCTTATCCAGATGGGAGAGGAAAGCAAAATAGGTCCAAGATTAAAAAAACAAACCACAATAACAGAACAGAACAAGAAATACAGGAATAACTATTTTATCTGTCCTTTCAGCCTCTGGCATGGAGCGAAATTAGATCAAATATAAAACTTGAATTCAATAAGTTAGCGGGTATATATAACAGGGAGGTGTCTTCTATATCCGAAAGTGTGTCAGCGCAACATGGGTGTGACGTCATTCCGCAGAGCGTCGCGGCGGAGGCTGGCGGCAGGGAGGAGGAGGAGCGAACATCCGCCATGAAGGAGAAACATGAACAACTGACAGCACTCACAGGCTTCCCTCTGCGATCCGGTGACAGCGCTACCTGCTTATAGACCAACAAACACCAAACCGGGTTGTATGAGGAGTCCCGGAGAGAGCGCTTTACCGGCAGACAGGTAGCGGATGTAGTGAAGAGTCGCTGGTGGAGGAGGAGGAGGCTGCCGAGGAGCTGGTTTGTGGAAAGAGGAAAACAACATGGCGGCGGTGGAGCTGGAGTGGATCCCGGAGACCCTGTACAACACGGCTATCTCCGCGGTGGTCGACAACTATGGCCGCTCCAGGAGGGACATACGCTCGCTTCCCGAAAATATCCAGTTTGATGTGTATTATAAGGTGAGACGCGTTAGCCCCGGGCGTGTGTCAAACGTGTCAACCGAGGCGTCGATACAAAACAGCGCTCGGCTTGTCTCTGACTGGCAGCTAGTTGGCTACATGCTAAGAGCAGGTAGCCAGCAGCAGCAGCAGCAGCAGCTCATCTTTACACATGTTGTCACCGCGTTAAACACACACACACACACACACACACACACACACACACACGTTACTAGTGTCAATAGCTTGACTCTTTAGCTGGGGAAAGCATACCGATAGAAACGCATCATTCATTCAAAACTACACTTTTGATGGATTGGATGGTTGTACGAGCTCAAGTAATGTGTGTCATGTGTTGTGTGTCATGTGTTGTGTGTCATGTGTTGTGTGTCATGTGTTGTGTGTCATGTGTTGTATGTGATGTGTGTAATGTGTTGTGTAATGTGTTGTGTGTAATGTTTATACGATTACAACCTTTCTGAAGTGGGTCACAGGTCACATACATAATGTGTTGACTGAACTCCGTGTGTGGTTTACAACTACAGCATAAACCTTTTGTTGAAGCCAGGGCATAATTTGACCTGCTTTCAAATGGTGTCTGTTTCTATTGCCTCGATGGTAAAATGTTTTCATGTTGACTCTACGTTGACTTCAAGGGACAGGTACTTTTTTATTAGGCTACATAGAGACGATTCACGATTGCTGTCTTCTTCTTGTTTTTCTCACTGAATACGCGTATTAAATTACATGAAACATGATAGGTTACACGTACTTTGGAAATGCAAGCCATTAACACATACTGTCATCCAACAACTTAGTAGTTTTCCTGATAATCTGTAAAGAGTACATTGGGCCACATCTGGTGGTTCAGCTGGGTAAAGGCTTAATCAAAGTGTCTATTCTGTAACAAAATAGCCTACTGGTATGACCTTATCATAACAAGCTTCTCAGCATGTTGTCTTAATTTTACTTACTTTTTGATCGTGCCAAAAAACGACTCACTATGACGACGGTTTGAGTAGATAACCAAATGAAACCGATCATCTTAAAAACACAGCAATTAGAAGGTTTAACTAATGGCATTGTTTAGGCCTACGGAGTTATATTGGTAACATAATGGCAACTAAATCCAATCATTATCAAATCGTTTTTGGCTGAAAGGATTTTGCAGATAGGCCTACTCTTATTATACTCATGGTTTATTTTCAGTAAACCATGTGCTAATCATCAGTAATGACTTTGACATTAACGATTTTTACTAGGGATGCACCGATACCGATACCAGTATTCGGTATCGGTCCGATACTGTGCTCATGTACTCGTTAAACTACTCCGATACAACCGCACCGATACCACTTTGGCAACGCAACGTTAACCTTGTAATATTCTTAGCCAAGGAATAAAATAAAGAGATGCAACCGAGTTGTCGTTTATGGATGTTTAATAGCAACTGCGCATGGTACCGAGCATGGGCGTAGAATTTAGTGGGGACGCTGGGGACATGTCCCCACCAATTAACGGGAACACCCCCCCCCCCCCCCCCAAATGCAGAAACCTGCAAATTAACAGGAGCACCCCCCCCATCAGAAACCGCAAATTGACGGAGCACCCCCCATCAGAACCGCAAATTAAACGGAGCACCCCCCCCGAATTCAGACCGCAAATTAACGGGAGCACCCCCCCCGAATCAGAACCGCGAATACGGAAGCAACCCCCATCAGAACCGCGAATTAACGGAGAACCCCCCCCCCCTATCAGAACCGCAAATTAACGGTGCACCCCCCACCCCCCCCAGAAGACGCTGACTCTGAGCCCCGCGCCTCCCGGGAGCGTCATTGCGCATCCTTGGCGCAATATCTGTGATGTCCACCAATGTCCTAAACAACAACACGTCCTTGGTACCGAGTATCCGACTGACGTATGTTGGATGGTTCTGAAATCCACTGAATAGGTTACATTTCATGTGTGTGTGGCAGTGCCGTTATATTTGTTTAATTTGTTCACAGTCAGAAAGTGAGGAACATCTGATGAAAATTGACAATAAAACATGTTTTCAAAGTCATTAGAACTGTAATGGTTTTATTAAGTACTCGGTATCGGTATTCGGTATCGGCAAGTACCCAAATGTAAGTAGTTGTACTATCGGTGCATCCCTAATTTTTACATAGGCTATGTATTTGTATTCATTGTAAAGAAATTATGTATACAGTAAAAACTGTAAAAACTTGCTTGGAATATCCAACGATTATAGAATTCCTTCTAATAAATGCCATTCATTATAATTGGATGCCATTATGCTCTTCAATAGAGAGGTGGATGTAAAACATTCTGTACATATTTAATTTCTCCATACATTACTTTTCACCATTGTAGCTTTTCAAAGGCTAGCTTCACCGTTTCATTGAATTAAACAATCTAATAGAAGCATTATCAGTGGCCAGGGACATCAACGGATAGTAGATTCTAGTAGACTGCTCATTACAACTAGGAGTTGTCAATACACTTAAATTTACATTTAGGGCATTTTCCAGACACTTTCATCCAAAGCGACAGCAATATATCGCTGTGGTAGATAAAGATAAACATAGAACAGTTTTCAAGCATTCACAATTGAAAGGTTAATAGAACACGTTTCATAATTGCTAGGTTGCCTGGATAATAGCTGGGATAAGAGCAGACGTGCCATTCTGAGTGCTTTATCAACATCTAAGGACATACAATATGCTAAACAATGCTAAGTACTTTTTTTAGTGGCAAGACATACAAACATGCAAGTTAGTTCTACCGTTAGGAAAGGGAAGGTGATTCCAACTTTGAAAGTGTCGGGGGGGGGGGGGCTATGCAGAGTCCAGGTGAACTCTGAACAGGTGGGTCTTGAGTCTTTTGTGGAAGATGGTGAGAGACTGCCGTCCTGATGTCCCCTGGGAGCTCATTCCACCACTGCGGTGCCAGAACAGAGAAGAGTTGAGACTTAGCAGAGCGATGTTTGCCTGTTTTTAGTGATGGTGAGCGGATCGCTCGAGCTGGGGCGTGGGGTCTGACTAATGTTTGGAGGTAGGTAGGGGCAGTTCTGCTGACAGCCTTGTAGACCAGTACCAGTGTCTTGAATATAATGCGAGCGATTACCTGGAGCCAGTGGAGGTTCCGGAAGAGCGGGGTACATGGGAGAATGTCCTTTACACATGATGTTGATGTTGGCATTGCAGCGCAGCAGGTAGTCTAGTACCACAGCAATGTTCCTCCCGGTCTCTGAAGTGGAGACTTTGATGTCCTCAATGGTGACAGGAGGTCCATCTGAGGGCTGTCTTTCCCGGCATGAAGTTATGTTGTGTTTGTTTAGATTAAGCTTCAGGTGATTGGCAGTCCATTTGCTGATGTCAGCCAGGCATTTAGAGATGCATGTTGTGATTTGGGTGTCAAAGGGGGGGAAGGAAAGGAACAGTTGGGTGTCGTCTGCGTAACAGCGATAGGTGAAGCTGTGGTATGTAATTACAGAGCCTAGAGATCTAGTGTATAAGGAGAATAGAAGGGGTCCTAGTACTGAGCCTTGGGGCACTCCAGGGTGCAGGGTCTGGACAGGGAGCAATTCCATGTGACCTGATAGGTATGTGATTTGTCAGGTAGGAAGTGAACCAGGATAGCGCAGATCCAGCAATGCCAAGCTCTGCCAGAGTGTACAGGAGGATCTGGTGGTTCACTGTGTCGAACGCAGCAGACAAGTCAAGAAGGATGAGCACCGGTGAGAGGGACGAGGCTCTGGCGACACGGAGGGACTCAGTTACCGCGAGCAGGGCCAACTCTGTGGAGTATGCAGCCTTGAAGCCTGACGTGGGCTACTAAATGATGCGTTGTCGCTTGATTACTCCCTACTTTTCTCATGCAGTGATATTTCATAGCATTGCTTATGGCCACTTCATGGAGATGGATGAGGAAACCCATATGGAGCACATTTGATAAACCCTAGTGAGAACAATTGCAATCGCCTGTTGGGGTAAACAGTCTGCTCCCCTAACCTAAAGTAAATATCGCTGCAGCACTACATAATGCATAGATACGTAATACATAGAATACTAACCCTAACTAACACTTGGTAGTGTTCAGTAATGTTTTCCCATCAATACATTTGTTCTTTTCTTTCTTTCAGCTTTACCAGCAGGGCCGGCTCTGCCAGTTGGGAGGGGAATTCTGTGAGCTGGAGGTCTTTGCCAAAGTTCTGCGGGCCTCAGACAAAAGGTAAGTAGAGTAAGGATATGAATGTTCATCATACTGGGAATATTCACTAGCGGTGCAGCCATGTACTTGTGTAAACGATGACCCGTCAAGCAGATAATAAATGATGAAAAGAATATTGCATTAGAAAATGGTTTTGTAGTCATTTTTCCAACATCTTAAAAATACACAATATTAGGGATGCACCGATACTGTGCTCATGTACTCGTACTCGTAAAACTACTCCGATACAACCGCACCGATACCACTTTGGCAACGCAACGTTAACCTTGTAATATTCTTAGCCAAGGAATATTGAAATAAAGAGATGCGACCGAGTTGGCGTTTATGGATGTTTAATAGAAACTGCGCATGGTACCGAGCATGGGCGTAGAATTTAGTGGGGACGCTGGGGACATGTCCCCACCAATTAACGGAGCACCCCCCCCCCCCCCGCCACCAGAACGCGAATTAACGGAGCACCCCCCCCCATCAGAACCGCAAATTAACGGAGCACCCCCCCCCCCCCCCCCCCCCATCAGAACCGCAAATTAACGGAGCACCCCCCCCCATCAGAACCACGAATTTAACAGAGCACCCCCCCCCCCCATCGAACCACGAAATTAACGGGAAGCACCGCCCCCCCCACATAAGAACCGCAAATTAATGGAGCACCCCCCCCATCAGAACCGCAAATGTAACGGAGCACCCCCCCCCCCATCAGAACCGCAGAATTAACGCGAGCACCCCCCCCCCCCATCAGAACCGCAAATTAACGGAAGCAGCCCCCCCATCAGAACCGAATTAACGGAGCACCCCCCCCATCAGAACCACGAATTAACGGAGCACCCCCCCCATCAGAACCGCGAATTAACGGAGCACCCCCCCCCCCATCAGAACCGCGAATTAACGGAGCACCCCCCCGCCCCCCCCCCCAGACAAAAGTCATTAGAACTGTAAGCCTAATGGTTTCATTAAGTACTCGTATCGGTATTCGGTATCGGCAAGTACCCAAATGTAAGTACTTGTACTCGGTCTGAAAAAAAGTGGTATCGGTGCATCCCTACACAATATATTATGTTATGTATTTTGGCAAAGATTTGTAGCAGGATATACCTTTAGCAGTCAGTAGTGGCCCACGTGTTTGACAAGTTTTACAATAATGAACGTCTGCCAATAACGTTCCGACATCAAAACTGCATGTATAGTAGCATGTATTGTATTGTATTTGTTGTATTAACAACGAAACGCACATCTCAATAGCAGCTTATGCAGTCTAAGTTTGAATGTTTTTTTTTGTTGGAAAGATATTGTATATTCAACAGATATTCACACCCTGAATTAGCAGTGTGATGCGGTGAACTAAAGGCACAATTACCGATGTGTCTATTGGTGCATGCCGGTCCAGGAGACGGGCAGCAGCACTCCTCACTATAGAGCTATCTATAGAGCTGTCAATATTTTTTTGCCAAGTACAAACTAAAATGCAGTTTAAAAAAAAAACAACAGGTAAAAAAATTGTGTGACCAGCCGACGGTATAAAATGCAGATTAAAACTGACTTGAAGTGTAAATTTGTCTAAATTATCGTGGACATTTTGCCCACCGTGCTGTGCACAAAAGGATTACTCGAATACTCGCTGAACCATGTATTCTAGAATCATTCTTTTGTATTTTTTGCATCCCAAATATCCACCTCTCTGTTGAATGCAGTCCAATGCAAGCCCTAATGGTCAAGACTAAAATTAAATATTTAGTTTGTATCTAATAACATGTCTTTTTTGCGTTATAGCAAAGAGTATTATTGACAGATTAACCATTTCAATTGATGGTGTGGCTTTTTTAACCTACATTAATCGCCTCATTGGTTTAATCCAAATTGCCCCTCGGGAACATTAAAGACATACTCTGCTTTCCTTCCACTCATTTGAGCTTTTATTTAAACATTAGCTAAGCATAAGCACTAAACATATGCTCCTCTGTGAGTCGGGATGTTTTGCATCATTTCATGTTTAAAACTCCAGTAGCTGTTTGAGTCTTTTTGACTGGGGAAGCAATTGTGATCACAAAGTTTGACTCCAGCAAACTTTATGATGCTTTTGTGCTCCTTTGAGCAAGATGTACTTTTAACTGGGCATTCTTTTCTTTTCTTTTTTTGTTTACCTTTTATTGCCATCTCATTTCTTCCAGACACCTACTGCATCACTGCTTCCAGGCCTTGATGGACCATGGTGTGAGGGTGGCCTCTGTTCTGGCTAGCTCCTTCAGCCGCCGCTGCTCCTACATCGCAGAGTCTGACGCCCACGTTAAGGAAAAAGCCATTCAGTTCGGCTTTGTGCTAGGTAACCATTCCCTGGTTCAGCCCCATCTCCTTCACTTTAATTGTAACATGTCTAGTTGCAACAAGAAAGCTTGACTAGTTCAATCTTGTTGCATTATGTGTGGTACTTAACTCAGTTTGAAAAATCCCACCATCTCTCGAAACCATTAGCCTAAATGGGTGTGACTCAAGGCCACATCACACTTTGGCATCCTGCACGGACACAAAGATCCAGGTTGTTGCTCAGCGAACATGTCTGCCTTTTGGCGGTCGATAACCTCCCATGCGTATGCAGAGACACACAGTCCTCACAGAGCATAGCAATGTGTCACCCTTCTATACAGAGGAATGTGCCAAGTAATCCCTGATTGGTCAAATGGGGATGGTTTCATTATGGACCGCCGGACACAAGAATAAAATTAATGCACCAGGTGAAATCAAAACACTGTTTTCAGTTGGTTGCAATAAACCAATTGCTTTTCAGCAGTGCAGTTGAAGGATTTTGCAACATCTTGATCAGATGGAAATCTTCCTTATTCATCTTATGCTCAATAGAGCAGACTCGGGCACTTCATGTAAATTTGGGGTTGGAAACGCTACATTTCCGAGCTCTGCATCATGTCTTCAATCTTGGTAAATGTGGTGGACTAGATTGTTGCCAAGGGCCATCCTACTTGCGAGAGTTGTAAGTTAGGTTTCATTGCATGGGAGTCTACGCACGTGACTGATTGTTTTCCTGGTCTTGGTCACTCATATCCATCTTGAGAGTCTGACAATCTTTTAATTTGTTTGCAACCATTGTGTAATCGCAGTATTACACGACAATGTGTACATGTCCACATCATTATTGCCACTTCAGTGATGCAAAGTTCGCACCCTCTCGTGTAATATTTAAGCAATATCTCACGACAGGCCGTGGTATATTGTCGACCCTTTGTGTCGGGCCGAACAACGCCCCTTAGCTGTGATATATTAACCTTGTATCACTGCCTGAAGTGAGCCATTGCTTTTATAAAATGGTCACCAAGCATGGCAATATGAAAGTAGGCTAATAGACACATTACAATATAAATAGTTGTTGTTCATAATGCATTGTTCAAAGAAATTGGCCCTCCTGGCTGCCTGTACACGCATTGCTATGCAACTATTCGTGGTCACAGAGGATTGTTGTTAGGTGGATGTGTGTCACTTGGTGTGGCGACGATGTTGCTCCACTTTCCCGGGTCACCGAGTGTCTGTCGCCAATAGCTCTGGAGAGATGGTTCGCACTTGTTTTCCCCTCACAGGCGGAGTGATACCAATTGTGAAAAGGAGTTAGTCATAGCTGTGTTATATGGTTATTATATCACGGCTATGAACCGATCAGATTGCTTGATTTCAGGTACCCGTTTTATAATGCCTAATTAAACACAATCAAGAATTTGAGCAGCTTGAAATAGATTGGGCAGATTAAATCACTATGCCGCTTAACACGTGATACCTTTTTATGTGGTTACATACCTGTCTTTATGTTTGTGTAAATCTGGCCACTGATTGAATGCTCTTGCACTCTAGGTGGCTTCTTATCTGATGCAGGCTGGTATGGAGATGCAGAGAAAGTCTTTCTGTCGTGCCTGCAGCTGTGCACCCTACACAACGAGGTCCTGCACTGGTATCGTGCGGTGGAGTGCTGTGTCAGGTATGTCTCCGTCAGTTTTCTTCTATTCAATCATCTCCTGTGTCTTTCTAAAGGAGAAAAATACTTGACTTTGGAGTACAGCTAAGTGCTTGTGTTTTCTTATGCACCATTATACATTCAAACAGAGCCAGTTCATTTTGGAATTTAAAAAATGGAAAACAGACCCATGTCCTGGTCTGCAATATTTGTAGAGGTCACTGCTTGTAGATGGGAGGAAAGCGTTTCACTTCCTTGGCCTGCAGGCTCTAAATGCAAGCAGCAGCCAACTTGAGCAAAATACAACCAGACCCAGTGGCTTCTTCTCATGGAAATGCCCACAATTTACTCAACATCTGTCGGTCTATATTCCATTACGAGAGTTCAGCGTGGTGGATTATACTCTGCAGATGTTGCCCACCCTTCACATGTCTCCACACCCTCTCCTGTCTCTTCACAGGTTGCTCCACGTCCGCAATGACAACTGCAAGTACCATCTTGGGGAAGAGACCTTTAAGCTGGCCCAGTCCTACATGGACAAACTAGCCAAACATGGCCACCAGGCCAATAAGGCAGCACTGTATGGCGAGCTTTGTGCCTTGCTTTTCGCCAAAAGCCACTATGATGAGGTGGGTTGGCAAAAAAGGAGTTTCATGGTTGCAAAATGTATTTTTTTTATATGCGCATAGAGAAATATACCCTTTGGTCAAATCAAACAAAGAAATCTAAAGTTTTTTTATATGTTATTTGTGTAGCTATTTTGTTATATTGTATATTAAAGCAGTTAAAACGTTTTTCTTGTTATTGCAGAAAGTACACAAATGCACATACAGTTGTGGTCAAAAGTTTACATACACATGTATGTCATGGCAGTCCACAGTTTCCAATAATTTCTACAACACTTATTTTTCTGTGATAGTGCTTCGAGCACATACTTCTTTGTCACAGAAAACATTCATGAAGTTTGGTTCTTTTATGAATTTATTATGGGTCTAGTGAAAATGTGACCAAATCTGCTGGCTCAAAAATATACATAGAGCAATGCTAATATTTGGTTACATGTCCCTTGGCCATTTTCACCTCAATTAGGTGCTTTTGGTAGCCATCCACAAGCTTCTGGCAAGCTTCTGGTTGAATCTTTGACCACTCCTCTTGACATAATCGGTGCAGTTCAGCAAAATTTGTTGGCTTTCTGACATGGACTTGTTTCTTCAGCACTGTCCACATGTTCTCGATGGGGTTTAAGTCAGGACTTTGGGAAGGCCATTCTAAAACCTTAATTCTAGCCTGATTTAGCCATTCCTTTACCACTTTTGATGTGTGTTTGGGGTCATTGTCCTGTTGGAACACCCAACTGCGCCTAAGACCCAACCTTCTGGTTGATGATTTTAGGTTCTCCTGAAGAATTTGGAGGTAATCCTCCTTCTTCATTCTTCCATTTACTTTCTGTAAAGCACCAGTTCCATTGGCAGCAAAACAGGCCCAGAGCATAATAATACCACCACCATGCTTGACGGTAGGCATGTGATAGCTTGCGTTTTCTTCCTGATCATGGCAGTGACACAACTGTGCCATGCCATAATTTGATTAACACATCTTTCTACATCACCTAAATTGATAATTCATGTTGCTGGATGTATATTTTTGACCCAGCAGATTTGGTCACATTTTTAGTAGACCCATAACAAATTCATAAAAGAACCAAACTTCATGAATGCTTTTTGTGACAAAGAAGTATGTGCTCCAATCACTCTATCACAGAAAAATAAGAGTTTTAGAAATGATTGGAAACTCTGGACTGCCATGACATACATGTTCTTTACAAGTGTATGTAAACTTTTGACCACAACTGTACACGCAAATATGAGTATGGGAAGAGGAGAAAGAGGAGAAAATCTAACCTTTGCCTTTATCTTTTAGGCGTATAGATGGTGTATAGAAGCTATGAAGGAGATTACACCAGGGCTGCCTGTCAAAGTAGTGGTGGATGTTCTCAGACAAGCATCCAAGGTAACAAAAAAATCACTGACTTATCTAAAAGAAAAAAAAAACACTTTTCATTCCAATGCGCAAAGTGTTGTTGTTCATGTACTTTATTTATTAATTCACATCCTCCACTGGGGTAATTAAATCACACTATTTTGTCTCCATTAGGCTTGTGTGGTGAAGCGAGAGTTTAGGAAAGCAGAGCAGCTGATTAAGCATGCAGTGTTTCTAGCAAGGTAACATGTGAAGCCATCTTCATCTCCAGCATTAAAAGTTACTCACTCTGTTCTTCTTTTTGTTTCATCCATCCACCTGACCCCGATTGCCTTTGCTTTGTGTTTGCAGAGAACATTTTGGTCACAAGCACCCCAAGTACTCCGACACCCTGTTAGACTATGGGTTTTACTTACTAAACGTTGACAACATATGCCAATCCGTTGCCATTTATCAGGTAGGCATAACAGAGGTGTTGTTTATCAACCACACTCACGTTGTGGAGCTCTGTGGAGCTGGTCCTCGAGCTACCTCTCACCCACCGTGCTCCCGTGTACAGACGGCGCTGGACATCCGGCAGTCCGTGTTCGGGGGGAAGAACATCCATGTTGCCACGGCCCACGAGGACCTTGCCTACTCCTCCTATGTGCACCAGTACAGCTCCGGGAAGTTTGATAACGCTCTGTGAGTAGTAGAAGGACAATGAGTGCAACCGTGGGAGTGTATTCTGTTGCGGGAATGTTGCAGATTTATTCTGCAATAAAGCTGCACCATTCACACTCGTGTGAATCTGCCCATGAAATTACACATCAACATGGTCTATATTATAAATGTCATTGAAATGTGCACGGTTAACAAAAATACTGCCATTAATGTTTAGAAAGTAATGCTGCTGCCTGACACGTGTGTTGTACATCACACTAGACGCTGATGCCTCTGATCCCGGAATGCCTGTATGCTATGTAAAAACACGCACAGTTCTGGCATTTCGATGGCTTTTTTGATTTTGTGTAAAAGAAATGCAGCATAATGATGTCTGTATGGCAAAATTCCAGGACCTCTGTATAAAAGGGGCTTATGATTCAGTATGTGTTGGCTTGGGATGCCTGGAAAAATTGAGATCTGCTAAATCCTGCAGGGAAATCAGGTGTTCATGGTGTGTTGTTATGTTATGGGTTTACAATTGATTTTCGGCTTTTCTCCTGAATCTCCCTCAATCCTAATCCAGTTCCTAAAATACAGCAATGTTTTTGGTATGTATATAAAGGAAAAGCCCATTGACTCTTCTGTTAATGTTTTGCAAACTCTGTAGTGAATAAAAAATAGTGATATATGAATAAGTGATATAAACCCTATATATCTGTGCTCTATTTAACATTTATGTTTCTCCCTGCAGATTCCATGCAGAACGTGCCATCGACATCATAACTCATATTCTCCCTGAGGACCACCTCTTGCTGGCCTCTTCTAAGAGGGTCAAAGGTGAGCAATAGACTGATAATGTAGCTTTTTGCTCTGTGAAGCGGTATTCAAATAAAACGTGGTCAACCAATTGAACCATTTCAGAAATCAAATGGGAAAAATGACATCAACTAAATGATACCAGGCCACCCTCTGCATACGCCCCTGTATAGAATGAGTATCGAGTGCGTCTCACACAGACTCAGAGAGAGAGAGAGCTCTTCTGGATTGGGAATGGTTGAAAATGCATCATTGACAAATGTCTTAATCATATTGCAAATTAGCAATGGTGCTAGTGAGATAAGGAGATCTATTTTCTCAGTACCAACAGCAGAACATTGGAGCTTATCAGTACTACGGTCTTTAATAATTTGGCCACAGTGCCTGTTTGATACTGGGTTTTGATACCCATGCCTAGTCAAGAGACATGATCAGGATGAGGCTTTTTTTCTCTCTTCTGATTCATGTTAGAAATCTGCCTACTGAGTGAGCAGCCGTACACTCAAACTCAGAAAGCCTAAAGAAAGTTGAGACATAAGTGAATATAATCTGAGCTCGTTCATAGGTGCATAGCACGTTATAGCGCACTGCACTGGTATAGGTCATTTGGCATTGGTTGGGTATGGATACCTCAAACTGTAGGAGGTATCCAAACTGTATGAGGAGATAGTTATGGAAAATTAGGTGGCATACTAATAAAAGGAAACAGCATAACAATAGTGTGGCTTCCTCTGCAACCTCACAAAAGACTTGTGATTCACCAGAGATGTTGCTGTTCACCACATTATGTGTGGGGGGTTCGTTTGCCTCTGGATATTCTTTTTATTTTGCCATTTCTCATTTTTATTCGCACCCAATACATACCAAAAAAAATGTTATTCAGGAAAGAATAGTAAATCTGGTACTACTTAATACAGTATTGCTTTGTTAAGTCTTGTTGCATTGAATTCACCAGTCTTTGTGTGCGACCTAGACATGTGTATGCTCGATGACTGGATGACGTGACTCAGACCTTGTTGTCCTGGTCTCCTGACACAGCCCTGATCCTGGAGGAGATCGCCATCGACTGCCACAATAAGGAGACAGAGGAGCGTCTGCTGCAGGAGGCTCACGACCTGCACCTCTCCTCGCTGCAGCTTGCAAAGAAGGCCTTTGGGGAGTTCAATGTACAGACAGCAAAACACTATGGCAACCTGGGCCGTCTGTACCAGTCCATGAGGAAGTTTAAGGTCAATGCCTTCTGCGTCTGCATCTTGTGTGTGTGACTGTGTGGATATTGCATCAGTGGTGGACTGTTTGTCCATTATCAAAACTGTGCCTTGCATAAGCCACCACTTCCCATTCATCAAACTGAAAAAGATGGATACTTTATTCCTCCCGGGAGGAAATTACAGCATTATAGCAGCGTACAGATCAAAACCACAATTGTTGATGAGTTCTAATAATGTATGTGACAATAGAATATAAATATACACACACGTCTGGACATGGTGTGCAGATGGGGTCTGAGTCAGTCCAAAGAAACGTGGTTCTGCTCAGCGTTGGTTTTCCACTGAGCTGACGTAGCGGAGCCTGCTAGAATACTGTGTGCGTGTGCGTGTGTGTGTGTGTGTGTGTGTGTGTGTGTGTGTGTGTGTGTGTGTGTGTGTGTGTGTGTTGTGTGTGTGTGTGTGTGTGTGTGTGTGTGTGTGTGTGTGTGTGTGTGTGTGTGTGTGTGTGTGTGTGTGTGTAATAAATAAATGTACAAACATTCTGTGGCTGTGGATCCCTTTCCGATTGGTTGACCTAATGTATTCATATAAATGTATGAGCCCACCCCCCCAGTCTGACGCTGTGTCCTGTGTCTTGCTGTGTGCAGGAGGCGGAGGAGATGCACATCAAGGCCATCCAGATCAAGGAGCAGCTGCTGGGCCAGGAGGATTACGAGGTGGCGCTGTCCGTGGGCCACCTGGCCTCCCTCTACAACTACGACATGAACCAGTACGAGGACGCAGAGCGCCTCTACCTGCGATCCATCGCCATCGGTAGGCCGTCGGCTAGCAGCACCCATGCACGCCACGTCGTCGTGACAACTCATTGTAATGGCACCGACATGACCAAAATAAACACTCCTGACATGCACTGAATACAAAGACAAAGTATGTTGCTTTTAATTCGGAATGACTGTTCTCGTCTAGAGAACAGCCTTTCACAAAAGGGTGAATAGCAGGGTAATGTAACTTCCTGTTCCTGCCATTTTAATGTCAGGTGGGTTATATATGTATGTCTGTCACAGGCGCAGCACCAGCATGGTCTATGTATATTTTACTAGTGTCTATTGGTGCACTGCCTACACTTGCGTTGTTCCTGCTGTGAAAAGGGTCTGTTGAGTTTAATGCAAAACAGCATGATGGCTACTCGGGGAAAACGCTGACCAACATTGTCTTCGTTTGTCGCCGCGCAGGGAAGAAGCTGTTTGGCGAGGGCTACAGTGGCCTGGAGTACGACTACCGCGGCCTCATCAAGCTCTACAACTCGTTGGGGAACTATGAGAAGGTGTTTGAGTACCACAACATCCTCTCCAACTGGAACCGACTGAGGGACCGGCAGTTTGCGGTGGCCGACGCCCTGGAGGATGTCAACACCACCCCGCAGCAGACACAAGAGGTGGTGCAGGCCTTCCTGCTGGCCCAGACACTGGGGCCCGTGCGGCCCCAGAGCCTGGGACCCTCCGTGAGGGATTAAAGGGGAAGAAGAAGGACCTATGGGCTTAAGATGGAGAGGGAGGGAGAGAGGATGTGCATTCAGAGAGGACCCTTTGAGTTCACACACATTTATTATGGATGGATGTACCCTGGGGAGGACTGTCATTATATATATTTATATTCATATAAATATATATACAAAAATGAGAGCTGGATTGATGGGTTGTGTCAGCACAGCCATTTCACATCCACCCGCTTGACTACGAATATGTCTTATCAAAACCACTCATTAGCATTAAGCTCCAAGACTGTTGGATCAGTTCACTTGCATCCCCAATCGACAGATTAGACTGTTTACCTTTTCCAAGAGAAGCCCCCATATGCATCAACACATGTGGCGATTGAGCTGAAACAAGGGCCGGGTTTTCCGCCTCATAATATGGATTTTTTGTTCTTGTTTTTGTAGCCCTTAATGCCATGAAATGACAAGAGATCAACACACCTCGTCGTCGCCCCCCCCCCCCCCCCCCCCCCCCCACACACACACACACACATTATACTCATTTTCAAACAGTAGCTGAACCACAAAGACACAGCCTGACCAACACGTCTTGTTGAACTTGTCCTCCTTGGCCGTCCGCAGCATCACTCATCAACGCGTGGTTGTTTTTCTTATTTTATACAATAAAACAATGTAAGTCGAGTGGGAGTTACGCATAGCTTTTCTCAAATGATAGACAAGCGATTAAGGGTAAAGTTTAGGTTTGATGTATTTTATTTTTCTTTTGCAAGAAAGTCATGGTCCAATTACTACGATGATGTGACCCAGCAAACCGTCCTCCTAGTTTACGAGACCACAACCAGTGGATTGTTTGAACCGGTTTGCGATTTTGTTACACACACAAGGATGGAGGGCTTGTTATCAATTTGCTTTATTATATTCAGAGGGTTGGGGACAGTAATCCCCAGCGATTTTCACATTAGTACAGAGACATTGCTTAATTAAAAATGCCAATTATTTAGGCCTGTCATATGCTTTCATATTGAACAGACTAACGTTTTGCTTTTAAAACAAGGGAATTGGGGATCGAAGTAAAGAGAGGAGAATGTTATGTGTACAGGGTGCCTGGTGAGGTCACTGGCCTTCCTTTTATTTCTTAATATATTTAATCTCAAAGTGTGTGTGTGTGTGTGTGTGTGTGTGTGTGTGTGTGTGTGTGTGTGTGTGTGTGTGTGTGTGTGTGTGTGTGTGTGTGTGTGTGTGTGTGTGTGTGTGTGTGTGGTGTGTGTGTGTGTGTGTGTGTGTGTGTCTTCAAAGCTTACCAATACAGATAAGAGCACTGGGTGCCTCGGTGCTCCACTGATGACGACCAGCCTTACACCAGCTTGCAGTTATCTGTCTGTGGGTGGACCCGTGCTACGCTAAGTGCTAAATAATGAGTCTACCCCCTAAAGGGCAGTGTGCTGGGGACCAATGTTGCGTGTTTCGTATGGCGTCACAGCCAGCCTACAGTACGATTCTCCCCCCTCCCCCCCCGTGCTGTGCATTTACCCCATCCTCTGCACTCAGTCACCACCTCACCCATTTCTCATGATTGAAAATGTTATGCTTCCCCCCCGCATCACTTTTTTTCCTCTCCAAGTAACGAACAATTAAAGCATCATCTTCCTCTCGAGTCGCTCCTTGGTAGAAATCATTGTTGCGTTCTTTGTCACTAATTCTGTGCGGTGGGATGTGTCCTTTGCGGTGTGTGTGTGTGAGACCGTCAGCTCAAGCTGTCATCGTACCCGTGGCCCCCTAGAGGTGGGCTCAGCAAATGATTTGGTGCTTATTTGGCATGACCTAGCACTCCACCGTATTCCTTTGTATATGAATAACACCACTTCAGTGTTAGTCCGCTGGCTATGTAGTCAGTGGTAAGTTTCGCTGAGCCACTGTAGTGGCCCTTGCAAGAATGTCATCAAAAAAAAAGAAAAAATACGTTTGGGAAGGAAAATCCATTTGAGAGCCATTGTGAATGTTAACTCAGAGACACGTCACACTACACCACAAGGGTACAGATCTGTGTCTGAGGCACTTGCTTTTCACAAAATGATGCGCACCGTTAACAAGTCATTGCGGCCATTTCAAAATGTAGCGACGTAAGTCGAGCAGTTCTATTGTCTTCAGCATCACAAAGGCAAATACATTATGGTATGAGGCCTAACGAGATGGACAGCCCCTTAGAAAGTAGGATGGGGAAGTGACCTTAAAGGGTGGGGAATTCATGTTGAAAGAAGAAAATACATATAATTGGTTCTAAAGGTGATCCACCACTTTCTGAAAAGCAATAGATTGCTAGATAAGTGTGGTGGTCGGAGAAATGGACTTCAACTTGCTCGAGAACCAAGGATGGTGAGGTGAAAGATGTTCAATAAAGCTGTGATCTCTCCAAAAAGTGGAGTGTACCTGTGCATCATTTCCTTGGTATGAATGTGAACCTGTGCGACAACGGCTGTTAATTTACCCTGCTAGTGCTACTGACGATCTATGAAAAGGGTGTATCTTCTGAGTAGGCCTGTGGATAAAGGATAATTTCTTGTAACATTTACATTGAGGACATAAGGTTTTCACTCCTGAAAACAAAAAAATATCCATGAACAGTCCTTTATTTATGATATGATCCATGAGCATTCCCCTTTTCTCCATAAATATTTTCTGCAGCATAAAAAAACTAAAAGGTTATACATATGGTGTCCGATAGTAAACATTTCAACCACAAACCCATAATTACTCACTTACACCCATAACTGCTTTAAGTGAGGTATTACAATTTGGGTAAAACATTGCTCAGTTTTTTTCTGGCACAGTTTTAAATTAATATTTAACATAAAAATACCACCACCTTTGCATAAATAAATAGCCTAATTAAGTCATAACAAGTTGACCGCTTGGTTACAATGTTTTCAGCTCTCCTTGATCTCGTCGTCAGTAAGATGTTTCATATGTACCCATATACACCACACCTGTTGGGAAGTGGAGGGGGGGATAAGAAATCAGTTACATAATCACATTTCACAAGTAATATGCATAATAATATGGGACGGGAGGAGGTGGCTCAGCCCATTTGTGAGGTGTCCCTTTATTCACATTTGTTGTATCCTCAATCACAACAAATGAGAATAAATGAGTATAAAGTATATTTGTATGAAATCTAATTCAAGCATGTGACTCCGTACCTCTGCCATGAAGCCCAATAGCCGTCCAGCAGCCAACACCAGAGTGCCTACAGTTTGGATCCAGGGGGTCAGGCCGAGGGATTGGGACAGTAACCCCCAGGAATCACCATAAAGCCACAGTGGTAAGCAGTGTATCCCAATGATCACCCAAGTACCCAGGGGGGTCTGAAACCCTAGGGGAGACACAAACAGAACTGCTGTATGCACTTGTATTCAAATGTTAGATATTCTGTTACATACACCAAAACATCGTTTAATGCCTTACCCTTTGCCATGATTTTTCTCACTAAATATGGACTAGTGGTGAAGCTGCTTTTCCACTCTGCACCTCTGGCACTGTGGTTGCATACAAACACACACCACTCGACTGCAGTCACCAGCCAGCCCCACTATACACACACAAATACCAAATAACCATTACCTTATACAGCCATGACAGCTGTGAGAGAAGGAAATAAAGATAGCAGTATTGTTTTAAACAACAATACAATTAAACGTGCAGAGACAGCGCCCCCATGTGGCCTTTTCTGATTCTTACGTCAGTTTACATCTTTTGCACAGTGGTGTCACCAGCATGATTCTCCATGTGCTTGTGTGTGTGTGTGTGTGTTTGACTGTGTTGCGGTGGTGTTACCTCAAACAAGGAGCTCCACAGCATGCCTCTGCTCAGGTTGTCTACGACCACATCCAGCCAAGCCCCAAACCTGGAGGTCTGCCCCAGCCTCCTGGCCGCCCACCCGTCCACACCTGAGAACACGACACCAGCATCAGTATCAGTCATGTCCTTCCTCCCGTCGAGAGGAAGTATATAGATATAGATCTCTAGTATATAGATCTATAGGCATAGATTGTATCGTGCTGTTGAAAATAGATGTTTTAGATTATATGTATTATAGCTTTGTTTTAGATTATATGTATTATAGCTTTGTTTTAGATTATATGTATTACAGCTTTGTTTTAGATTATATGTATTACAGCTTTGTTTTAGATCATATATATCATAACTTTGCTTTAGATTATATGTATTATAGCTTTGTTTTAGATTATATGTATTATAACTTTGCTTTAGATTATATTTATTGTATCTTTGTTTTAGATTATATGTATTACAGCTTTGTTTTAGATTACATGTATTATACATTTGTTTCAAATTATGTGTATTATAGCTTTGTTTTATATTATATGTATTACAACTTTGTTTCAAATTATGTGTATTATAGCTTTGTTTTATATTATATGTATTACAACTTTGTTTTAGATTATATGTTATAACTTTGTTTTTGATTATATGTATTATAGCTTTTTGCTGCTAACTAAATATCCCATAGCCTTGTTTGTAAAAACTGAGGCAATAAAGCTGATTCTGATTCCCCCATTCATTTCGATCTAGAGACAGCCAACCCATAAAAAGCACCAAATCTAATTATTCTTAACAAATCAATTTGTAAAAAAAAAATTGCATTAATTTGTCATGTCATAATTTCTCCTGCAAATATGAAATTGTCTCAGACACATGTGGCTATAATGCCAAAAATAAATGCAGATAAGTCAATTTTGCACGTTTAGCGCATTTACATTGAAAATGTCATATTGGCCCAGCATTACCCTCACTTTGTAAAAAAATAATAAAATACATACATCAGGGGTATCATTTTTTTTAAATTCATATTTATTCTAGCTTCTTCTGTGTAACTTTAAGATAAAATAAGATGAGATAGAACTTTATTAATCCCGAAGGAAATTCTTGTGCCAGGTTGCATAGCAACTTTTATTGGGATGTGGAACAGTACAATATTAGCAATTACGTATTCATATTTGTTTTACATGAATCTATTACCGGAAGCACAGTACGGATATTTGAGAAATAGGTCAGTTTGTTATAATACACCACCATGGTTTAAACTGGCAGTCCACTAGAGATTGCTGCTGAGCTTCTTTGTGGACGATGTGACCGCTTACAGCTGAGAGTTACAACTATTATCTGGTACACTATTGACCATATGAGCCTGCTATAACTATCATGTAGGTGATACATTTAGTGTGTTGGTGAACGTAAGCATCTCTAGTGTCCATGCTGGTGTGGAGACTGTCAGTGACAGAGCCGGTGTACACCGTGGGTCACGTGACCCGATACGGAGGCGTTGGCGGGGAGGGAGCCGCGAGCGACAACACTCACCCGTTCACCACACCACCACAGGACGGGGTTTCACAACACCGAGGATCAGGCAACAGGCGCTCACACGTCAACAAGCGAAGCAACATCGGATATATATTCCTCACAGCGCAATGACATGAAGGGAGCATGGGGGCAAAGGAGTCAAGGATCGGGTTCCTGTCGTACGACGAGGCGGTCAAGAGAGGTAAGCGGGGCTAAATCCATGACATCTGCGTTAGCTTCCTCAAGCTCACCCGTCAGCTAGCCCTGCTGCTACGATGCTAAAGAGACCAGACATTTTTGCTTTGGTTTTGCTGACACTATAAAAGCAAACACGTAATTCACGAAGTTTTCCCGGCAGTAGCTTTGAAATGCGCATTGAATTCACCATAACATGTGTAATATGTGTGCTTAACTCAAGCTGCCATAGGTTGCCAATGTCCATGTAGCTAACAGCCTTGCTAACACAGCTAGCTGACAGACACAATGGTGCGTTCCAGTTGTACTTGGAAGTCGGAAATTCCGACTTCCAAGTCGGACGTTTACGGTCAACTCGGGTGTGACGTCATTCCCAGCTCCGACTTCCGATGTAAATGGAAAGCGGCATTGACTGAAGTCGGTGTTGGGCATGTTCTTCCAACTTCACGAGTTGGAATTGCGACTTCAGGGGGCGTTCCCCCTGAAACCGACTTCCGAGTACAACTGGAACACACCATCTGTCCTGTCTACCCTGCGGGCTGAAGAAGCGTGAATTCAGACAGCAGACGTGTTTCTTGTGACAGTCTTCACGTCATAGATTTCAACTTCACCTGTATTCATATTGTTTACAAACAAAGGCACGTTTATGTTAATAAATAGCTATGTGTCTATCTGTCTATATAACATCAATGCGCTTTATTTGCATTGCAATCCATAGAGGTCTTCTTGACCATTTATATCTCGCTCGTAGTTTATTTACGTATATTTTGTTTATTTATGGTATCCTATTTACATCTAAATAACACATACCTGTAGGCCTAAACCAGCTCAATGGTTTGTTGTTGCCTAAGGCATATATCATGTTTTATTAGGGACGAACAAACCGATGACGTGTCTGCAGTAGCTTACCACTTTGTTATTTTTTATTTTGAATAATCTTTAACCTGGCGGTCACGCATCGCTTCGGAAACATACACGTTATCTGTACATTTCTCATGTCACGGAGGGAAGTGACGCCCCGTTGCATCTTCCTGAATGGCAAACAGAACAAGTTCACAAACATGTCATTTGTATATTTAGATGTTTCATCAAATGCAGTAAGACAGCTGTCAATCAGCAGAGAGGCCATGTGATTGTAGTAGACCGTAGACTCCCTAGAGTAGGCCTACAACGGACCAGTGGCGTAACCATGTACCTTTGTTCCTCAGCTGTATTTGATGCAGAGTTGGAGCAGTATAACACAAGAATTATCTACGTTCATTGCATCATGTAATTGCATATGTGTGTCCATATGTTTGTAGTACTACAGTACATATCTGTACGTTAAAGTACAGTGTAGCCCCCTTGCCCATGTAGAAAATGAGTACGTTTTCTATGAGCACAAAGTATGTGCTCAATATGATTGTGCCATTGCCATTCAACACATGTATGCCTGTGTCATGTCACATTATGATGGACGTGCTATCTAGAATGTAGATTCTTATCAATTAGGCCTAAATGTGAGCTATGGAAATCTAATCCAAGCATTTCCTCTCATCATTGACTACTTGGCTGAATCAGTCTAAACCTTTTGGAGTCAAGAGGGTTAATCTCTCAGAAGTAACATATTGCCGTCAAGGCTCTTTCTGAAAAATTCCCCACGGAAATATACATTATTCAACAACATCGTCCAACATTCTTATATTAGTCAAATTCCTTTTCGATACTTACATTGCAGTCGACCCTATTGAAACTTGACAATATCTCAACACTAAAGGGATTTAGGTCGTGGGTTGTCTCATGTGAAAACGTCATGTTTAACCACCAGTACCAACATGAGCATGAGAGAGGAGGCTCGACATCCAAAGTGTTTGTTGGGCCGACTGATTTTTGTGAAGTGAAGCTGCACTGATTGGGACTGTTTGCAGCGTGTCACTGGCCAGATACAGCGACGAATGGGACTGTCTTAACTTGAATGTCCGATGCTCTGTGGCCCTGGGTTCACCGGGGTGCAGACCTGACTCATAAGTCAAGATAATTCTCTCTCTCTCTCTCTCTCTCTCTCTCTCTCTCTCTCTCTCTCTCTCTCTCTCTCGCTTTATTTAACCAGGTTAGTCTCATGTGATCCTGTCCATAGCTGTTTCAGCTGGACCGACGGCTAACTGGAATGGGCCTCATCTAGGTTGTTTAGATGGTCTGCAATAATGTTTTTTGCGCTGCTTCAAAACATAATAGATTGTGGTTAGGGTTGCTGCTGGCTATCACTTCTTAACCAAGAATGTGTTTTATTATTCCAAGAAAAGGACATAGATGGATAGCATTAGCATGATTAGTTCACAACTGATGTGATCAAAGGCTGGACATGGGGAATGTGGATACCTGTGTTGTGATTTCTAGAGCATGTAAACAGGGTTACAGTCTTAATCGGCCTCATATGTTTTCATGTCTCTCTGGCTGCTCAGCAGTAAATTATCATTAACTTACCCTCTGTAGCAAATAGCGCCACCAATGACTTCTATTGCATGTGAGAGTCTACGGCAGCATGTTGTGCTCATGCTGCTCAAACCTCTGGTGAGCTAGGGAAGTTTAGTTTATTATTAACTCTTAACTGGCCTTCATAAAATATAGCCTAATGCACCGGTGCACCTTTGCACTTTTCTTGCTAATAATCAAAGTGTATATGTAATTTCTGCAAATCAAAAGACATGCAAGCGAGAAGCACACCTCCATGGGGCGCACCATCTAAATATGTTCTGCTGCTCGAGAAAGAAAAACTTTAATTGATTGCACAGTGCAAAGCTCCTCAGACAGCCTATAAGCCTATATTCTAAATAATGTTCCATATTTTACCTAAAAGGTACCAAAGACTTTGGTGTCAACAAATAAGCAAACCTCATAGTGACGCAGTATTTTCCCCTTTAATAACACTTGTTATATTCTGAATCGGCATTTGCGGTATCAAGCAAACTACATTGTCCATTATTTAATCAACATTCATGCATGGGCTGTGGGAGCGTCTCACAGATGTGAGATCTGAAGTGGGTTTGTATGGGATGCACAACTGGAGGCCATAGTTTACAGCCCTTTTGTGCCATAGATTAAACATATGTGTATGTATGGTTCCTGCAATGGCTCTGATTCAAGACAATATCTGCAATTCGTGTGTGGGTGTGTGTTTGTGCATGTTTGTTTGTGTATAACCAGGCACAAACATAATAATCCATTACATGGGTGAGGAAAATTGGGTTTAGGAATAGTCATTGATCCTGCGCTTGACTGATGGAGCGGCCAGGTCAGGCCGTTACACCAACAAGGGTGCAGGGAATAAAATGGCTGATCTTGCATTGTGCATAACTTGGTAGCAGCAGGGACTCAGGGGAGCACACTGTTTTGGAAATGGATGCGGTCGCACATTCGATATGCAGACCAACTCCATGTAAAGAAGGAAACCCAGCCTCCTGATTTCTCTTTATATACATTTGTGATGTATAAGTGTACAGAACACCATCAGAGGTTTGCGCCTTCTGTTTTTCTGCAGGGTACGCGGCTGGCTATGTTGATTGGTTGCAGCTTTTTATCTTATCCAGGGCAGTCAGCAGATTAAATAGCAACACAATGCTAACCTAAAGACTCCAATGAAGTCCACGTGTGTACATGTACACTGAAGGGCATGCTTGTGGTTCTTGTTCAGAAGTTGCCTTGGTTTCCACTTTGAAATGGAAGCAACTGCTACAGCCTTGAGGCATGAACCACCTTCCGTTCATCAGGGACGGAGCAGCGTCCGTCCTCGGGTGTTCGACCTAGCGGTAAAAAACAAAGGTATTCTTCTGAGGAAATTGGAAGAGCACAGTGGATTATGAGAGCTGTCTTAGCCCGAAGTTTATCTTTTAATGTCCAGGAGCAGAGCATGACTAAACATCTTTTGTAATGGTTTTGTTTCCTTCCTTCTTCTTTCTCCTCTTTCTCATCTTCCCTCTCTTTCTTTTATGTCACTGTAGTCACTGATGTGGAACTGAAGCGGTTGAAGGATGCGTTCAAGAGGACCAGTGGCCTGTCCTACTACATGACCCAGCAGTGCTTCTATAAAGAGGTCCTGGGTGATAGTGTACCCCCTAAAGTAGCCGAGGTAGGTGGGAGGGACACGGTGCACTACACTCACACACTCATGCTCAACTAAAGCCATGCTATAAAATGCATGCACGCACTACACCATTATTGACCTATAAGAGTGATTTTGAAATTAAAAATATGTGGCTGCTTGCAAGGGCGGAGGGGAATGGGACAGACAGAGCGATGTGTGTAGTTGTCTATCTGACACACGTATATACACCTGAGGTTTCATTGTCCTGTCTTGAGCACCTGCAGCTATGGCCCGGCTTGTCTGCAGCATTGCTGTCTGCTCGTGTTGGCTTATAAATTCACAGCCACATTCATAATGGCCTGGAGCTCCATATGGGCTCCTTTTTAAAGTGTAAGTGAAGCTTGATTTTGGGCTGAGATTTCTTGGAAGGCGAGGGAGCCATTAGCTAGTAGTAGTATGCGTCGTTGAGCATGAGGGAATGAAGGATGGTGTATCTTCTGATATATGACCATTATAATGAGTCACATACAAAATGCCCCACACACACTATTGGGACTCCAAAGTGCCCCCAAACAAACATTTCGATGTCACAAAAACAACACGCTATTATTGCAGTAGTGGTGATGAAACGGCTTAGACTAGGCTGCTATGTTTAAGATCCTAGAAGACATACTAACGCATGATTTTGCATTGCACTGGCTCTTTAACAGAGCTGGGCTTGCAACATCAGAGCCCCAAAGCTCTGATGTTTAGATCAGCGTATCATCAATGTGCCTCCTGTTTATTAATGGGGAAAGGGGGAAGATGATATACATGACGTATATTGGATGCTGTTGCTTATTCAACATTCATCTACATGCCAGCTCTATCAGGTCAGCATGATTATACATGTCTGCATTTTTCATTGCAGGCTCATTCTCCTCAAAACATTCACGGTCAAGCCCCAACATCAGACAGACAGGAAGGATGGCTTTTTCAAGGCGAACAGAATGATTGTGTTTGCTTTATAATAATCGTGCTTGGGCGATAACGGAAGGTTGATGGAGGATTAGTGGTAGAGTGTACCAACCATTTCTGTAAAGCCTGTGTACTGCATGAAGAATATACCTGCATAAACCCTTCCATGCATGATAGGGAAAAGTTGTAGCTTATAACATACCTAATTGACTACATGACCAGAAGACATATTTCTGATTTTCAATGATGTTTTTCCCACCTTAGTCAATTCTTTATTACATGTGTGTCTTCTGAATTGGATTATGTTTCAGAGCAACAAATGTGCATTAGCCCACGCAGTTACAGGTGCCGGTTACATAGTCTAAAATTAACCTTGTGCTAACCCAATTCTGCCACTCCAGGTAGTTCACTACATGTGGATTTCTCTTGTATTCTTTTTTATTTAACGTCACAAAATCGTTGGCAGAGGAAATTCGAGAAACAGTACTAGGGCTGTAGAGTTCATAGGTTATGGAGAGTCACGTCACTTATAGAAATGGTTAAGCTTCAGGATAAATGATTCACAGGATTTTACAGTTTTCACACTGACTAGATTTTGCATCCTTTTTCCCTCTTCCTGGGAAATGTTTCTTTGCTTCCTTTCTCCAATAAACCTTTGTAATCATTTAATTTGCCCTGATTATTATCCCCCATTAACTTTTTCATCATGGCCTGACTGCCAGGAACAAGTAGGCATGTATTTCCTTGTGTGAACATTTACATGGAATTTAATTGACTGAATTTGTATGATTGGTAGAGTGGTGTGCTGCTAAACACCACTCTGAAATGAGGACTCTGTTTTGGCAGAAAGCCAAAGGGTATAGTTGGTGGCAATGCACCGCTGGGTTTTCATTTCATCTCTATGCTCTGAATTATCTTGTACAACATATTAACTAGGAACTTGAGATCAATATTCATATCTATCGATTTAATGATTGATTCCAATTCCAATTGATTTATGTTGGCAAACAGAATTTTTAAGTGTATTGCAGTTACGGCCTTGTTGAAATTTTTGTACTACTGGGGGTAACTAAAGATGGGTGCATTTTGGATATCGGTCTCACTGCCATAAATAGTTAACTTTTGCTTTTGTTGTTGTGGTTGTTGTTTTTTAGGTAATCTATACCTCCTTTGGCGGCTCATCCAAAGGGCTTCACTTCAACAATCTGATTGTGGGACTGGTGCTTCTGACCAGAGGCAGAGATGAAGAGAAGGCCAAGTGTAAGTCCCAGGGCAGACAGAGCGGTCCACTTCACAGAGCAGCAATTATCTTGCATGTCTGATGTGAAATAAGTGGGCTTGTGGGAGTACCATTTATCCAAGTGTCCAGTCTCCACTGCTTCTTCAGTAGATCCTATATGATCGTGTCTCCTCTTTTAATAAGTACACAGTTGCTCTGCAGGAAGATTCTGAATGTGTCAAAGTCTGCATTCCTACGGTCACAATACACACACAAGTAAATGGGAAATCATATATTTATAATTTTTTTGTCAGACAGCAGCAGCCTTTTCCTTATGCGGCTGGTGTCAGCATTTCATTTTTCCTTAGTACACAAGACACCATATAGGATGAACTGAATGTTTTTATAGAACGTAAAGTAATTGTATAGGGCTGAACGATATGTTTCAAACATTATTTTAACAGATATTGTGTTTCCGATATTATTCACTATTAGTGGGAATTATCATTTTTGTATAACATTTTCATTGCCCTTGGCCGTATTGCGATGTTGATAATATATTTATTGTTTTCCCCATTGCAGTAGAATGAATTTCACGAATGAGTTTATTTAATACAAATTCTGAGAAACATGCCACGCACCCCTAAACACCATGCTAAGCATCATGATAATAAATATATGGCAGTGTCTCAAATGTTAGCTTGAAGCTTTCATCTTACAATCCTCATATGTGGCATAGATATAATGTTGTTTTCTAACAACAGTATGCCCTTTGTTTATTCTCTGTTTCTCTCTCAATGATTGAATGGGATGTTTTTCAGTTTTCTTCATGTGTAGCGTGTGTACCTACCAGCCTGCTTGTGTGTGATAAGAAAGAAACAAATGTTTCTGTGTTGGTGTTTGCAGACCTCTTCAGCCTGTTTGCCAGTGAGCAGAGCGGCTATGCTGCCAGGGATGACATGGAGGCGGTCCTACGGGTCCTGGATGGGGAAGTCCCGCCCTCTCTCAGGAAGTGTTTCAGTGAGGTCAGTTCATAGCCAAACCTAACCCAACCCCTCCCTACTCAACAAATGTGTCTAATTTCAATCCAAGCCACTTGAAAAAAAAAAATTTGCAGCCCACACACATTGAATCACAGGTCTCAAATCAATCAATCAAATTAGTATAGAAGGCCTGTTGAAGTATTATTATTTGCATATGTTGCCTTTCTTGGAAATCCTGTCTTTTGTTTATATGTTTATACATTATGTGCCGTTCAGTATAGACATGAGATTCTTGATTTTGGATACTGTGTGGAAGCATATCACTTATTGTTGTTGGACTTGACCCCATTCACATGTTGTCCCCACTTCAGGGTGAGAAGGTCAACTATGAGCGCTTCAGGAGCTGGCTCCTGCAGAACAAGGAGGCTTTCACCTTCTCCAGGTGGCTGCTGTCCGGAGGTGTGTGCGTTACCCTCACCGACGACAGCGACACGCCCACCTTTTATCAGACCCTGGCTGGCGTCACCCACTGTAAGTTAACCTCAGAATTACAGATTTCAAAATGTGGTGGTGACTGCATAATTATGACTCTGTTTGAGTCAATGCCACCAACGTTATAGAAGCCTCAATCAGCTGACTGCAAGACAATCCAGTATCGGCAGAACAAAATTGTTGCTTTGCCACTTTGATCGCATTTTGATCGTCTTAGGATGTTAAAAATAATGTGGTTACCATGCCGACAGTCTGTAGTGTCTCTAGCTCCATCCGTGCGGTGCAGTTGGTACCCTTGGTAAGGGTTCACAACCCAAGGCTAAAGCCAGCATAGGAACACTGATTCCAGTTCAATACGGTACTGAAGAAGAAACATGACAACAGTTCTATAAACATGCACTCACAAAATGTTGTTCTATTCTGGGGGGGAAAAAGTCTTCTGGTCTATATGGTGTTGAAAAGGCTTCCTGATGGGCACTCTGCAGCGGGAAGCATCTTAGTGTATCTACAGGCGGCTCTTATCCTCTGCATTTGTTTTTCAGGGACATTTTCTGCATTGCCTCTGCATCATGCTTTTGTTTAGTTTCAAATGTTGAATGATTTAGTTTGAGCTCAACTTCCATTTACAGTTATACTTGTTTTAGATGGGTGAATACATGGTGTGGTAAATATTTACCATTGAGGCAAGCAAACACAGGCCATATTTATATTTTATGCAAATATGTCCTCATATGCAAAGTACTTTTGGACAGCAATCCTTTGGTTACCTAACCAATAGCTCTATGGTTTCCACCAAAAGCATATAACATATCGCCATGCCAACTGATGGTGCTAACATAGCATTTGTTATACTCCACCGTTAACCAGAATGTTATGTTATTAATGCTAAATAGGGCTAATCCTATTAAGTCCTATTTTCTCATGTATTTCTAATTGTATTTCTTTATAGAATGTGTTATAACAACAGTGCACCCTCAGCACATTTAATCACACTTTGCAACATCATTAGGCGAGGCAATTTGGATAATAATAGAATACCTTCTATTCAACACCAAGTTAGAAGTAGTTAGAACATTTGTTTCACCTTTATGTACAGTATGTAAACTGGGAGGTCATTGCCATGACAAGATCATTCCTCGTATTTGCATGTTTCCCTCGATAAAAGGCAATGGCTTGGGCCTCTAGTAGCTTGGCTGAGAGCTGTCCTTCCATGCCCTTTCATTCTATATTCCCCTCCACTGTCATTTCCTCCTCCCACTCAATCCATGCTTCTTGGCTGCACTCGCCAACTGGGAGGGAGAGGCACAGCTGTCTGTCGAGCAGCATCCGCTTAGCACTTGAACACGGATGGATGTCAGATGGATGTCAGTACATGATGGATCTTGTTTTGTGTTTGATTGTTGTGATGGGTTAGGGCTAGCATCAGGCTGAGTGTTATATGGGTTAGGGCTAGCGTCAGGCTGAGTGTTATATGGGTTAGGGTTAGCGTCAGGCTGAGTGTTGTATGGGTTAGGGTTAGCGTCATGCTGAGTGTTATATGGGTTAGGGCTAGCATCAGGCTGAGTGTTATATGGGTTAGGGCTAGCATCAGGCTGAGTGTTATATGGGTTAGGGTTAGCGTCATGCTGAGTGTTATATGGGTTAGGGTTAGCGTCAGGCTGAGTGTTATATGGGTTAGGGTTAGCGTCAGGCTGAGTGTTGTATGGGTTAGGGTTAGCGTCAGGCTGAGTGTTGTATGGTTTAGGGTTAGCGTCAGGCTGAGTGTTGTATGGGTTAGGGTTAGCGTCAGTTTTCAAAAACACAATGGAAGCTGTTGGTCCTGCCAAAAGCTGTTTATTAATCCATTTGCTTCTAGGGGTAGAACAAAATATCCATACTGGAATATATCATGATACTTTCTCTTGCAATACACTATCGATACACTGGTGCCAAATATCAATATTTTAATGAAAACATTCTGATGCTAAAACGGATTCCTCCGCATTAAGCCAGCATTACCATTGTGACTTGCCAGAGTCTAGGTCATGACTCCTCGTGGTGGGCATTATCAAATGAATGAGGCGGAATTGAACGAAAGTTCAAAGCAAATCAGTCTTTCAAGTCCAAATTTATTACTCATAATTCCTGCTTTTTGCCTTTTTTAAGGGGCACTTTTTGTTCCACAGATATCGTGATGGTATTGTTGTCATGGGCCATGTATTGTGATAGTATTGTTAGTTATTCATTGATTCCCACCCCTATTGACAATATTTATTTTTAAATCATTCCCACAATGCTGATAGAAGCAGATATTAATTTTGACCATTGTGTCAAATTTTTGGGTTATAAGATTCATGCTGTCCTTTTAATTTGTAAGCGCTGTAGACAAATTGATGTTTAATAGATAGTAATGTGTATTGCTGCCATCTAAAACAAGAAGCGGATGTTAGTTTACCCTCGGTAAAATCGGGCTGTTGTTTTGGTGTTTTCTACTGTGCACTTCCTCTTAAAGATTTGAGTCATGATAGAATACATTCAATGTGTTAACCTTTTGTTAACACATTGTACAGTCGGTTATTAGCTTAGAATTAATAATTATCAAATAAAATTATTAATTGTTAAAATAAATAAGGTATTGAATCTGAATTAATAATAACGGGCCACGACCCTGAAATCAGGGACCAATAACCGGACAGTGGATTAAGTCATAATTAAGTCAAAAACCACATAATAAAAAAAAAACCTTATAATATAAGAATGTTTATTAAATTCAAGTTGGCAAATGGTCAAACGTATTCCTCAAATACAATAAGCAATGCACAACCTGAAGTAAGTGTGTGTGTGTGTGTGTGTGTGTGTGTGTGTGTGTGTGTGTGTGTGTGTGTGTGTGTGTGTGTGTGTGTGTGTGTGTGTGTGTGTGTGTGTGTGTGTGTGTGTGTGTGTGTGTGTGTGTGTGTGTGTGTGTGTGTGTGTGTGTGTGACAAAGAAAGGTCTGTGGGGGAGGTAGTTCTAACAAAGGGATCTATGGGGGTTAGTGGTGGGAGGATTTGAATCACTCACTTCTAACACCACGTGTACAGATCTAACAATGGAGGGGGATCCACTCGGACTTTAGATGAATACATAAGGGAAGGAAGCAAAATGTGTTTCCATTATCGTCTGACAATATCAATAAACAGTTGAACACACAATTATATAACACAGTTCTATCTAACTATGCCCAGATATCTACCTTGCTGTAGATTGTGTGTGTAGCGATCCAGATTTAGGCGTACCTTAGACTAGTTATTAGACAGATTTCTCTCGTCTAATAACTTGCCACTACAAAACGCTTATCAGGAGCAACCATGCAGAGGTGACCAGCCAGGATCAGGGAAGATCAGTTCTTACTCCATGATACAAATGTTTACATTGGTGAGGCAGTAAATCATTTGGGATACAGGGAGAAGAGGTGTGAAAAGGGTGATGAAATAATTGGTGCCTCTGCTTATCTTTATGACCTGCAGCTGCAAGCCAATGCAGTTTCAGCTCACATCAAAACAAGCCAAATAAGAATTTATACCACATAGGAGGTGGAAAGCAAATTTGAAAAGGATAAAACAAAACAAAATAGGGATTTTTCCTCATAGAAGTAGACCAATGATTGGGCTTCTCACATGGTGTGAAAAGGGTAGTGAGTGAAGGATCCTGGGGAACCATTTTGAATGGCTGAGGCCCTACAACATTAACAAATATACTGTAGTATAATAAAGAAAAGCCACCACCAGCAATTCAGACATTAATTTCCCTATCTAAAGATACTAAACTACTGTAATGAACAGTAGAACAGTAAACAGGAGTGGCAACAGAATACCGTAAACATGTTAAAGTACATTTTATATACATATAAGTGGTCATGTAATTATTATTCCAAGAGTCCTAACATAGACCACTATCGTGTTTACTAATGTTGGGTTCGCAGTCTGATTGATTAATTTCGTCGGCCTGCCTTTTATGTGGGAGTCCCTATTGGCCTCTGAAGACTGACCTCAGGTCATATTGTCTGATATGATCGCACAAGAATTTGATTTATGTGTGCAATTGATTACTTATGGATATAATAAAACTAATACTTTTGTATTCAAAAAACAAAAGACTGATTCATTAAGTCTTTCAATATACCTTGCATAAGAAAGAATGAGGGGGTGCTTTGTGAGTGAGAACCTCATCATCCACAAGGTTCCCAAAACACAGCTCACAATGCTCAATCACTGTAGATGAAAGAGGAAGTCACCACAGCTCTGATCAAACCTTACCATCTACCAACATGGCACGCAGCACGCAGGATTCTAATTGGTTTTTTTTTAATGGGTAAATTTAGCATGTTTGTCCTGTGTCATACAAGCCAATCACAGACCCTAGAGACCTTCTGTAATCTGCCCTCTTGGTTCTCTGCTTATCCTCTTAAGTGTGTGTGTGTGTGTGTGTGTGTGTGTGTGTGGATGTACATTTGTGTGTGTGGTTGTGTGTAAGGTGTGTGTATATACCGCCCGCTCATGTCACCTCCAACAAGATGGACGGCAGACCTGCTGGCTTGGGGGTCGTGGGGAAGCCCCTCGGGTATCACAGCATCGGGAGGTCTTAGTCAGGGTTTATGCTACGATAGCCGCCAGGCCTTGGCAACACTTCACCTAGAATGTGCGGTGGATAATGGTATGGTACCTCTGCTGCCACTCTGAAAGAGTCGCACCTCTCGGTACGTATCCATTTAAGAACTGAAAAAACATAGGCTTCCAAATTCTGTATAGAATGTGTAGCTATATAAAGGTTTTTCTGTGTAAAGAATAAAAAAGGTAATCGTTGGCTTATAATTTCAATTATAAGGTTGTGTTGTAAAATGGTACATCTATAGGGTTCCGGAGGCTCCTCAAAGAGTCTTAATGGCAATTAAGGTCATAAATTGTCTTAAATGTACCTTACATTTGCTGTAGTTATTACATTTGTAAAGGGTGTGTTTACAGCTAATGTTGCGCACAGTCGCCTCAAACGTCCAATTGCATGTGTGTTTATGTAAATAACTTTGCATAAGACAATGAGAGACTATATGAATAGAATTTTAACATTACGCTTATGTTGGTGTCTGGCGGCGCGTCATCAAATAGGGTCGAGGTTAAGCATTGTCGTCGTCAGTCAAGGTTGCCAGCTAACCAGCCGTTGTATGAGCCAACATGGACACATGCATGTTTAGTGAGTAGAGCTTGGGACTTGGACTCATGTCTGACTCAATCCACCGGGACTTTCACTGCTGATGGTCCCATATGCTCCCCGTTGTAGATCGCTTTATTACAGACCTTTAAACTATACAAATACAATGTTGCCCTACATCAAATATTCTGAACGTAATGACCGCAGACTCAGCGGCTGATATTTGTCTTTGTTTATGTCTTGAGTCCGTTTATCTGTTGAGTTCACCTGTAGAACTTAAAGTAATGAGTCATAGTTGCAGTTCATGTAATTACAGTATATGATTACTGGGAATGTTATGCCTAATATCTATTGTTCCATGGTAGTCATCCAACAGTAAGATGAAGAAGAGAAATGACACTTGGCTTTATGGATTACTTCTATTCATGACGTAGTCTAATTTTATAGTACTGATCATAATTCCTTTATCAAGTTTCCCTAAATAGCTACTTAAAAAAACATTAAACAATATGCATTGTTATTATTCATCATTACTGTTCAGAATGGTCTCGCTTTTATATTAAATACATCTTTATATTTATTGATGTCTTAAAAAGCATTGAATTTGACTTTAAAAAAGGGTGCAGATACCCTGGGGTGTGTATAACACATTTTATACATAGGGACAGGTTGTTTGTTGTCTGACTTCTGTGGCCCAGGGTGAACAGGATCAGTATGGCATTAGAGATCACTACAGCTTGCTGTTTGGTTCAGAGTCATCTGTATTCATTAATCGTTTAGCTGGTAGCTTCAAGTCCAAAGATCACCAATCAATACGATTGGGTCAAATTAAACCAAACTGTTTGGTGTAACTATGCAGTCCTGCACTAGCTGCTATAGTCCAGAAAGGTAAATGGTTTTCAGAGGCCTGTGGCACTTCCAAGATGGATGAGGGATAACCAGGTGGAAATTAATAGTTCAGGTAATGGGTTTTATAGATTAGCAGTCACAGAGGAGTGCAGCCAGCATAAATAATGTCCAACCAGGTCAGCAGGTATTTATTCCCCCTGTTGACTTCCAAGTCTCTCACTCCTTAGGTCAATAACATGCCACCTATGACTCAGCAGCAGCTCACCTGTGATACATGGATAATTGTTTAGGTCAAAGATGGTTTCCAAATGTTAAATCCTCTTCCAAAATGATTATCCATAATTCTTCCAAATTATTGATCGTGTGCTTCCTGTCCACCTTTACACACACCACCACACACACAACACACACACAACACACACACACACACACACACACACACACACACACACACACACATCTTTCAAAACTGGGGGATGAATGAATTCAATAATCAACAGTTCAATTCATCTTGACAAAGCTGAATGGTTGTCAATAGCAAAATGGTTGAAACTGGGGCTTAGTGTTTGATTCGTGTATCTGTTGTTTGGCTTTGTGTCATAGGCTCACTGTGCTGTCCGTGTAATCCTATTAGCTAAAGCTCTGGATTTAGCATGTAGAAAGGTGAAAGGCGGAACGGGATAGGGGTTCATAGGCCATGGCAGAGCCTCCACGGGCTACATTAGCTTTAGCTCCTCTGGCGCATGGTTCTAGGTCGACTCATCGTCTCAGCCTAATGTATCATAGCCTAGCCTAGCCAGCGCTAATTAAGCTGCCCACAAGTGTGACTTTGCAATGTATCAGATAACATGTTTACACCATTTTGACTGGAACTGTACACGTGTACCAGCCAGTGCAGTATTGCACAATACCAATTTTCATTTTTGGGGATGAAGTACAGTGGCAGTTTTGAAATGTGAGAATGTAAGCTCAGACCAATAATTGGACATCTTTCTCCCCATTAGAGCTGTTTAACATGCTCAATGGAAATCTTGTTTGATGTTTGAACAGGGTCATGTTCATATCAACTTCTGCTTTGATACCCGGTAGCCCACGCAGCGTCTCCACCACCATGTTCATTCTGGTTCCGTCCCCCTCTTACAGTGGAGGAGTCCGATATCATCGATTTGGAGAAGCGCTACTGGCTGCTCAAAGCCCAGTCGAGGACCGGACGCTTTGACCTGGAAACCTTCGTGCCGCTGGTCTCCCCTCCCATCCACGGCTCACTGAGTGAAGGTAATGAACGACTCAACCGTGTGAACATTGGTGAAGGTCGTCTGGTGTTGCTTGGAACAGCGTGTATGCATGACGCAATCGGCCAACAAAATGTGCATTAGGTGTGTCATGCTGTTGCGTTTGTTTTTTTGTATTGTCCAAAAGGTATGCCTGGTATGACTGCCGGGCTACAAGTTGATATTAGACTTTCCCTAACTTGATCAGCCGTGCAGTAACAACATGGTTGTCTGGTTTGTCATGTCGTCTTGCAGGCCTGTTTCATGCTTTTGATGAGAACCGAGACAATCACATTGACTTCAAGGAGATCTCTTGTGGTCTCTCTGCGTGCTGCAGGGGCCCTGTTGCTGAGCGGCAGAAATGTAAGCCATGCTTTCTTTTCAAATTGTCTCTATTGGTAAGTGAGTATAGGGTTAGCTTTATGTATTTATGCTTAATCTTTTTTTCCCCAATGAATATAATTGAATCTTGGGTTTGAGTCTTTGAGTCTGAATGCTTTATTGTTGTATTCTGACACGGGTCATAAAGGGATATGCACTGTGGAGTATTTATTGTGCAATTGTTTTTGCCATTTTAATATTCATCATGTGCTTGAAATTACATTTAAGTTCTTAGAAATGCCGACATTTTGACTAAGGCAGTTGCATACAAATTGGTTGCAATAGAGTTCTTTATGATACTGTCTTGTAAAACAAAGAAATCTTTTGTTTTGACACATTGTATTGTTCAACCCATAGTGTCCTACATCATATCCTTCTCTCCTTCTCTCATTTGCATACCGTCTGTCCTCCGATGACCTTCTGCTCTCTGTCCACTAGTTTGCTTCAAAGTGTTCGATGTGGACCGCGATGGTGTGCTGTCCCGCGGGGAGCTCCACGAGATGGTGGTTGCACTGCTGGAGGTGTGGAAGGACAATCGCACAGACAACATCCCTGTAAGAGCCCGGTCTCACCCACTGTGATGATGGCTAGACTGTGCACTGCTTGTTGTACCCTTGGTTTGCTGTACTCATTCCTAACCCTCCTTGATAGAGCATGGGAAATGCTGCCACTTTCAGTAATACCCACATGGTTATAAGGTCAATTACATATATCAAATCCCAATTAGTTGGAAGCAAAAGAATGAGTGTTATAACCACTTTGTACAATATGAAATCTAATGTTGATAATCGATTCATTGTTTAAGTCATCTAATAACAAACATTTGTGGCTTAATGTTGCTGTTCAATTCAAATATTTGGTTGATGGATCATTATAAAAGAAATGGTTGAGCTTTTTCTTGGCTGCTTGTCAGATAAAGCTAGCACATTTAAGACATCACTTTGGACTCTGAACTTGTGATGGCATTTGCTATTATTTATGACCATAGATAGACTAAATTAATTATCGATTAATCAGGGAAACTCACTTTCTTCACTTTCCAGGTTCATTATGTTGGGGTTGTGACAGAGAGCTGAGCATATGACTGCCAAACAAACGGCTTCTATATAGATGTCACCCTATAATGGAAAGAATATATTGACTCTAAAGAATGGTGCTACACTGTAGATCTGCATCTTACCACCAACATCTATTTATTGAAGTCAATAAAAGCATGGTGAAGGTGCTGTTTGTACCTACTGAGTGCATTTGTGAAGTTTATATCAAGAACAAAGGTCAGTTTTTGTTTTACATTCAAGGACTGGGCCAGAGACCTCTTGGTAACTTGGCTTCTATGGCATAGCAGATCCCATAGTAGTATTACTTCCCATTCACTCCTGCAGTTTTCTTCTAAACATAAATTCTAAAACAGCTCTAAACAATTGGTGAAGGTAGTACCTAATAAGTACAGTAAAAAGTGACAATTGATCCGTTTCAAGTTATGAATTAATTCTTATCTCTTAAATGTAGCAATACAATACTTGTGTTTATAAATATGTCAAATGCTAAATAGTTAGCTCTGTTTCAATGAATGACTAGAGATGTTTTGTTTGGCTCCACTTATGTGTGCAAACAAACTTTCTGTGATGAACAAGGCATGTCACAGATCAAGGCTGACGGTAGACTGTCGTATAATTTGTTCTAATTATTTCCCCATTCATCGAACATCGAGTGGAATGTATCTAAAAACGAAAAGTTCACTCTCCAATATCACTGCATTTGTTGCTTGCTATGATTCAAAGCAGTCTGGGGCCGGTGAAACAGATTGAAAACAGGCTCCCACAGCTACACAAGTAGTAACAGAACACAAAATAACTGGAGTCAAAATAATTAATGTATTCATGAATATGACAATGTATTTGTGCAAAATTAGTGTCTGTGAACATAAATATTTTCCTCATTCAGTGATGCAGGGCTGTACTGGAATGGTAAATATCCAATGTTGATGACTGTAGTCTGCCTTTAGTCCATGTTTAGAAATGTAATGCAATATGTTTCATCAGCAGCCTATGCAGTGGTATATATCCGACTATTGTCAAGATGTAGGCACATTTAAAAGATTGTAATGTAATCGCTCATGTCTACCAAATTCATGTAGATTTACATAATTCAGCATTACGTGTTTGATTTTTCAATTCAATGTTCCAATGTGTGACCCTTCGCCTACTCTATCTAAGTCAGTCAGACCCTCGTGCCCACCTCTGCCCTAGTACATTATTCTGGCACTTTTCTGTCTGGAAGCTGTACCTACTATAAGGGTCTGTGTCCACATCGCTAATCTTTTTCTGGCACCGAAGCAGTGAGAGTGCTTGTGTGCTGAAAAATGACGCTGCTTTGTTTACCGTTTCTCTGACAACTAGCCAAGTTAGCTCCTTAGCGCCTTGTTTAATATGGTAACGATGACTTCTTATTGTACATCCGTGAGTGATAAGCAGCATGGGCAACTAGACTTTGAATGGGTATTTCTGAAAAAGTATCCCCCCTTCCCCCCCCCAAAAAAACCCCCCAATATCTCCATCCACAAGAAAATATGACAAACATGACAAACAACGCGACTAGTCCTTCTGCATCAGATATTTTCAACTAGAAGCACTCTGAGCTGGGTGCAGCATGTTTTTTCCTCTAGGCTTCTCCTCATTGCTCACAATTGAAAAAGGATGGTGTTGCTCAGGGAAAAAAAATACTATATGGACACAAGCCCTAAAATGTTTTTTTGTATTTGAATTCTAGGAATTGCACAGTTCTGTGTCGGACATAGTGGAAGGCATTCTCACGACGCACGACAACACCAAAGTAAGGGCCAATTGTTTTGGTGGCAATCCAAAAGAAATTGTGATTACTATACAGCTAATTATCTTCATTCTATGGGCATGAAATATAATAAAAAAGGCATTGATTGTGTTGTTTTTTTAATCTCATAACCAGCAGGGCCACCTGACCCTAGAGGACTACCAAATCTGGAGTGTTAAGAGTTCCCTGGCCAATGAGTTCCTCAACCTGCTCTTCCAGGTCGGTACATACAGTATCGCTGTGCAGATAGCGAAGGCTGAGTGACCTTGCCATGTTCTTGTGCTGAACACTTTCCCTGTGCTGAACACTTTCCTCTGTCCAGGTATGCCACATAGTCCTGGGTCTAAGACCTGCTACCCCTGAAGAGGAGGGCCAAATAATCAGGTTTTTATGTTGTTTTTTTATACTGTGTAGAACTATTCACTACCTGGCACAAACCTAATGTTTCTATAATAAGCCCAAAGTCAAAACACATAATGGGTCCAAAAAGTTGTACTTCCAAAAGGACGCGTGACTCTCGTATCTAAATGTAAAATCGACCCGTCCACCCGTTTGAAACAAAACACAGGCCTGAACTGGACCACGTCCAAGACCTGAGTCAGCAGACCTGAATAGAGGAGGTTTCCCAATGCACTGCCTGAAATTTGTGGCGCACTTGTACCAAGGCCATATAATTACAATTAATACTATTTATGATTCACCAGCATCCAAAAGTTGGAATTTGGTTTGAAAGAAGTTACTTGGGGCATGTGAAAGGAACATACTGACTGACTGGGTAGGTCAGTACTTCTTTGGTCAACTTGGAATTCCCCTTGCATTGCTCTTGTAAGGGATTATCAACCTGATAAGGAGGACTTGGGCCATGTTTGTGCTTACACAGACCTGAAACATGTGGCAATTAGATTTAAAATTAAGTACCTCTACGTTTGTACACTTATTATGGGTGCGATGTCCAATATGCATGCAGTCCTGCATATGCACCTCGTGAACTGCCCCTACGTCTAAACAGGCTAAGGCGGTTGTGAGTGTGTTGTGCCCTTTGTAAAGGTTTTTTTTAATCTAGATTCAATCTAGATTAAAAAACACATTGCAGGATATTTCTGTGGAATAAACAGGGCCTATGCTTCTCTCTGTGTGATACCAGGGGCTGGTTGGAGAGAGAAAGCAGACATGGACTCCAGGTGGCCCAGAACTGGTTCCTCATCTCCATGCTGTGGTGGCAGCAGTGGAAGGACTATGTTAAATATGTAAGTGGATGAAATAATATTAGCCGTTTGAGAATGGAGAGGATTCATGTAGAAGCACATATATTCTTCACATGGACAATGCTGGGTTGACCTTTACAATACATTGTTTGTTATTGAGGCTACATTCTTGACAATATGCCACTCCTTTGAACGTTTATAATGTTTATTTTGTTGAGGACAAACATGGATACAGACCTTGTATATACAAATAAACTGGCTACTATTATTGGATATTGGTAGAATTAGGATAAGCATATGCACATTTTTGGTTGTTATTATCTCATTTTTAAAACTCAAATCTCTAGCTGAAATGGGCAGGGGCCGATCTCGATCCTGTAAAATAACATTATTAATGCCTAACTTATCATTGCTCCAAAAAAAGGCACAGGAAAAACCCTTCTGGTCTCTTGTCCAGGAGCAGAAGGGCATCGTGGTGGAGCAACCCTCCATCCTGAGCTCCCTGCGCAGCCCCATGCCCACGTCCATGGTGGAGCCTGCCCCACCCGAGGTGACGGTGGTGGGGGCTCATGGGACCCAGTTCAGCCCCTGCGAGGAGAGGTCTCCTGACGCCGTGTCCAGCGCCTCAGAGGCCACGGAAGTCGGTAAGAGAAACCATCTCATTTGCTACCTGCTGACAATCGACAATTAGCCATACAGCTGTACACTGATCACACCTTCCTCACAAATATACAATGTTTTTTTTGTTTGTTTGGGACCCGTACCAGCCCTCAGCCCCCAGACTGTTCCCTCTGCTGCGGAGAGCTGTTTCGCCCGTCAGCACAATGTGTCCGACAACAACAACCAGTGTTTCTCTGGCCCCAATGGCTACCTCCCCTCCCAGCTGGTAGCACAGAGGCCTGGCGCCATAGACAACCAGTCGCTGGTCAACACGGACGCCATGAAGGTAATAATGCGGGTGGCGGTCCAGGGCTGAGTGTCTGAGTGATGAATGTGGTGCATATTATTAGAGACAGCAGAGTTACACCGATTGTATCAGGAGGTCTGACGAGATTTGCTCCAGGCCAGCCATTTTGTCATATTTGTTGACGCCTCCAGTGTCACCCACACACATCGCCTGGGTGCGACTTTCAATCCTTTGAAAGAAGCAAAAATCCTTTGCTTCCTCGATTTCTCCTCTAAAACCTAATAAGTGGTGAAAGTAATTGCTTTTGCAGAATCCTAAGGCTCTAAAGAAACACGGACATGATAATCGACTCGTCCCTCAAGAGAGTTGAGAGCCGGTGAAAAAGCATTAGGGGGAGCTCTCTATCTCTCGATCTGTAATTCAAGCAGGCACACGTCGTCCGGTTGTATGCGCACTCCCAACATGCACGCCTCGTCTGTCTGTCTCCCCGTCCCACCCCAACCCACAGGCTCCCACATTGACCATGGAGGGTGGGCGGCTTCGCAGCACCTTACTGGTGGCCAGCAGAGACTTTGAGACGGTGCCAGAGCCGGTGTGGCGTGCGCTGTACCATTGGTACGGTGCCAACCTCAGCCTGCCAAGACCGGTGAGAACACGCACAAGCACACACACACACACACACACACAGACAGGATTCTCTTTATGTTGGCTAATTGACTTGATGTGCTATCTTTCCATGATGTGCTATCTTTCCATGATGTGCTATCTTTCCATGATGTGCTTGTGACAAAATAACCAGGTATAGATTTTTGGTTTTCTGTAGCACTCATGCATGATGACACTTTATTAGGATTTAATTGGCCAGTCTTGAATGACATTTTGAGACGTGGTCTACGTGTGTCCATCACATCCGTGCACACAGTGTTATCATAGCCCTACCACAGGTGTGTGAGTGCATGAGCAAAGTGCTTTTCGCTTTAAAATCACTTACTGATTTTAATCTGATTGGCTGGAGTTTTTCTCACAACATAAGGCCATGCCCATATGTGTACATGAATCACTGCCATGGCCAGACAGATATTCATTGCAAAACCCAAACTTAAATATCTGAATGGTCTCACAAGGCTTGTGTAATTGCATAATTATGAAGTACTGGAGAACTGAAGTAATTATCTGCTGGCAACATGCATGAGTTATGCAAAAACATGCCAGAATTGTCATATTCTGAAATGAATGATCATAGGCAAGTGTAGGCTTCTGCCAAATACTGGAAACGTGGTTGGAGATGACACACCGACACACATAAAGCACACTAACACATAAAGTTCCATCCATTTATCAAGTCATTGTTCCACAGGTGATTCAGCACAGCAAGATGGGCCAGGCAGAGCTGGAGCTCTTCCCACGGTACCTGCTCTTCCTGCGGCAGCAGCCCGCCACGCGCTCCCCCCAGTCCAACATCTGGGTCAATATGGGTATGACCAGCCTGCGAATGTACCCTCAGCACTTAGGCCAACCGCTTCAACGAGGTAACGTAAGCAGCAGCAAGACGAGCGCAACGCCCCGTCATGGCCACCAAACTATTATTATTTACATCCCCCACCACCCCACCCCTGCTTCTCTAATCCCCTGAGTGGACTCATTGGCTAGCGGGTTGATGCTTTGGACTCCCTGCTAATGGAATCAAACCAACGGCCCAACTGGCTACAGATTGTCCTAAAAATTTGTTGCATCTGCCCTTTTGTGTCCTCGAAAAACTTGCTCTTCATAACTTCTTTTTATACACAGCCAGATTTTGAGACTTACAAAAAAATCTCCAATCATAATATTTAGGCCCAATCCCATCTCTTCTTTTTACCCCTACCCCGAAATCAGAATCGGGAGTGTTTTCCTTATGCTTCTTTTACAGAAAAGGTCTACAATACGACATTAAACCAAGATAATGCTAGGGTTATCCGATTATTTATTTTTTCTTTGTAATCTTGACTAACAAAGAAGTGCTTTGTTAGTGCTTTGCTTGTGCAGCGTTTTCCACCATTGATTCGCAAGTCATCTGGGGAGATTTGTTCTAACTCTCGGTTTTGAGTGTGCCTCTCAAAAACCTCAGCTTGGAGAGCCATGTACCACTTGGCTTCACCCTGCTAGCCCAACAGGAATCGGGGCGCCCTACGTGTGAACGTGCAGAACAGAGGGGTACGGCTAAGTGGTAGGACCAAGAGGTGTATTGGGATTGGGCCTTGGAGTGTATCCAATGCAATGTAAACTATTCTAGGAGCCATTTCTTTTAAGATTTTGAAACATCAGGTAGAAATGTCCCCTTTATTTTTAGATCCAGTAACAGATGTATTACTGTTCTCACCTGGAAAATGGCCACAAAGCAAATCAACCACTATCATTATTGAGGCTGCTTTACAACTGTCCCAATGTAGCCCATGCTAAATTGAGGTACTTTAATCCAATCGGCTCCCCAGTACCAGGTTTATCATTATCACTGTGGAATGCTTTTTGCCAACGGCCATCATTCACTCTGTAATAAACTAATTGCAACGGGAATTGATGCCGAGCCCTCGTACAGGGGTACATTACCCCCCCGCGCTCCTCATGTATTTTCTCTCTCTCGCTGATACCATGGACTGATCAGGAGCAGATGATGACGCAGCATAAAGCAGTGTAGCGCTTGGGTAATTACATTGGGGACGCGCATCCAGGGCTCCATGTGACATCAGCACCACCGGGCATTAGGGAGTGCTCAGCTAAATCAAGTCAGGCTCCTGGCTGTCTTCTGGCCCGAGCACCATAAGCCCCAGATGCATTTTAGTGTTTTCTATAACGTGCTGATGGAGCAGTGGCACCTCTTGTTCGTCTCTGTGAAGGAGAGGGGATTTGATGAATAGCAATGCATCAAAATAGATGACATTATACTATCAACAGTCCCTATTAGTAAAATGTTGAAGAGGCACTGCTGTCTGAACTATTTAAGAGTAAGCCTTCGTTGACAGAAATATATTATTTGATTTGAAATCAATCAATCAAGTCTAGTTTTGATTAATTTCTAACTTTGTTTACCTTGGTTGAGAGTGGTTGGCTGTGTAGTAACCACCCACCAGTTCACTAAATGCACTAATGGATTCACTGATCAAATTCTGTTGATTTCACAAAATGGCCGTCTCTTGCTGCTTGCTTATCACTAATCCTCAATCATGGAACACTTTTTCCCCTCCCTCTATTAATACCCCACAGTGGATTGATGATTTGATGCCTCTTGGAGCATGTACATGATTCAAGCTTATCAGTATGCTGAACAATACTGCCATATTATGTACTCATGCACACACAACACAGATTAAATAATGGGTAACAAGAAAATTACACCATCATCATGGCAATATCAGTTTCTTGTACTGTTCTTATGGGATATCTTAAGTGACATTTAGGTTGCAATATGCACACTACACATCAGTACCCGCTACTGTCTATGTAGTGTTTATACTAGGGATGCACCATACCACTTGTTTTCAGACCGAGTACAAGTACAAGTACTTACATTTGGGTACTTGCCGATACCGAATACCGATACGAGTACTCAATAATACCATTAGGCCTACAGTTCTAATGACTTTGAAAACATGTTATTTTTTGTCTGGGTGGGGGGTGCTCCGTTAATTCGCGGTTCTGATGGGGGGGGGGTGCTCCGTTAATTCGCGGTTCTGATGAGGGGGGTGCTCCGTTAATTCGCAGTTCTGATGGGGGGGGGGTGCGCTCAGTTAATTTGGCGTTCTGATGGAGGGGGGGGGGGGGTGCTCCTACGCCCATGCTCGGTACCATGCGCAGTTGCTATTAATCATCCATAAACGACAACTCGGTTGCATCTCTTTATTTCAATATTCCTTGGCTAAGAATATTACAAGGTTAACGTTGCGTTGCCAAAGTGGTATCGGTGCGGTTGTATCGGAGTAGTTTAACAAGTACGAGTACATGAGCACAGTATCGGACCGATACCGAATACTGGTATCGGTATCGGTGCATCCCTAGTTTATACCACAGCTATTTACTCCATTAAAACAGAATTATATCAGAACTAGAAAGTATCTGATTGATTGTCGTGTACAACTTGGACCACTAGAGGTTTCTTACATACTGAAAACTTGCATGGCGCAAGTTTAAGTACATATTTTTGGGCAAACTTTCCCAAGGGCATGAACTGGTTGCTGTTAACCCTCCTGTTCACCCCAGCAGGCAACGTGCCATCACCCAACGCCCCACTCAAGCGTGTGCTGGCCTACACGGGCTGCTTCAGCCGCATGGCCACTATCAAAGACATTCACCTGTACCTGTCCCAGAGACTCCGCATCAAGGAGGAGGACATGAGACTGTGGCTCTACAACAGCGAGGTATCTGTCTCTCTCTCTCTCTCTCTCTCTCTCTCTCTCTCTCTCTCTCTCTCTCTCTCTCTCTCTCTCTCTCTCTCTCTCTGTGTGTGTGTGAGTCCATTGCTGGATTCCAGTCTGTTTAACAGCATGTTGATTCTCGATTTAGATTCTGTGGGGTGTATCCACTCCGCCAATTCACTTGGTTTGGCCAGAACTAGCCGTAAACTCCCCCACCCTTCCCATCTGCGGGTTTTTGATGAACTTGCTGGATTGGATGAAATTTGCAGCCCTTAAAATACTGAGGGAAACCTCCCATCTACATCATGTTGTCATTCTAAAAACATTTCAGACCATTTCTTACAACATGTGGTTATCAATTGTTGGAATTGATGAGAAAGTGAGTCTACAATCAGTTAGGGTAGGGATGCAGAAGATATGGCGTTGTTGGTATCCCAATGAAGTACGGTGAAGCTGATGCCCTTGTGTTGCGTCCTCTCTGCCCAGAACTATCTCACGCTCCTGGATGATGAAGACCACACACTGGAAGGGCTGAAGATCCAAGATGAGCAGCACTTGGTCATTGAGGGTTCGTCTGAAACACATATTCCACTGTATATTTAATCTATCGGATGATTAAGAACTGTAAGGAGCATCTAAAATTCCTAGTCCACTGTATGTTTGAATCTGTACCAGTGTTTCTCAAATGGGGGTGTGTGTGTGCCCCTAGCAGTCCTTTGAAGGACTGCAGGGGGTACTCGGAACGTGAACATAAAGTAACAAAAGTAACAACCCTCCTATTACAGTAACAAAAAGTTTGGTAAATCTTTCAAATAAGGGCTACTTGGCAGAAGAAAATATCTTGGATGGGGGTACATTCGTAAAAACTACTTTGAGAAACACCGATCTATACAATAATAATTCCCTTGTGAAGGAGTTGCACATTAGGAACATTTTCTGTTGCCTTCACTCAGTCAGGAACAAGGACATGAGCTGGCCGGAGGAAATGTCTTTCATTGCGAACAGCAGTAAGATGGACAGACACAAAGGTAAGCTGCAACATAGTCGCCCTGCCAAGGTCATTACCAGTTTGTCATTGTTGATCTGCAAATGTTTGAAACTAAGCCAGGTCAGTCAGAATATGTTCATGTGTTATTTCCTTGTTTGCTACTTGCTGCTTATCAGTACCGACGGAAAAAGGTGCCACTGGCCTCAGTAACCTCGGCAACACGTGCTTCATGAACTCCAGTATCCAGTGTGTGAGCAACACCAAGCCTCTCACCGACTACTTCATCTCAGGGAGACACCTCTATGAGCTCAACAGGTTTGCACATATTTGCATGTCCTACCTTGTTCCTTCACAGCCCATGGGAAAGCAATACTTCACCATGTCATGTGGTGAAGTATTGCTTATACAGAACCCTGTATAGAGAGGTTATTCTTGTACAGAAGCCTAATGGTACCATCCTTGTAGAACCAACCCCATCGGGATGCGGGGTCACATGGCCAAGTGTTACGGAGACCTGGCCATGGAGCTGTGGAGCGGCACTCAGAAGAATGTAGCGCCGCTCAAACTCAGGGTAGGCACCACCCCCTCATTACTGATGCCTTGTAGTCCTGCTTTAGAGCTCATACTAAAAATTATCCTTGCTATATTACTATGCTACATTACCTTCCATCATTATGTGCAATATTCTTAGTATTCTTAATATCCTGTGCAATACTACCTCTCACCGTTGTTATTATTACCCTTCAATTATTATCTTGTAATATTATCTTTCATCATCTTGTGCAATATTTCTCATGTGCAATACCATTGCCAACTTGTTTTGCTGACCGAATATCTTCCTATCTTTTTATATTTTTATAGTTTTATATTTATATATTTTTTTATTATTCTATTGTTTATTTCTCTTGTTTATTATTCTATTGCTATGCAACTTCTGGCACAAGAATTTCCTTCAGGATCAATAAAGTTTTATCTTATCTTAAAAAGGAGAGGACTTGGTGGTAGTAGTTTCTGTACTGTCAGAGGTTGAGCTGCAGCAGGACCAAAGTAATGTAGAAATGTGTATTCCATTGGCAAAGTTATCTACCAGAATTATAGTCCTGTACAACATCCCACAGCACACGAATGTCTTAAATATACATAAATATACAATATATAAATTCTTGACATTTTAATTAGTTTTGGCAAATTTTTAATTTCTGTCGGCGACTCTTTATAGCATTAGGAGAATAGCAATCTTGAAAGTTTCTTCATTAAACGCGATATGTTGTTGTCTGTGAGTTAGTTAATAGTCAGACCAGCATGTACCCATTCTGTGATACAAACTAGCGTGAGCTTGCAGATAAGACAGTAGGAGACGTATTGATTGTGCCAGCCGTCTGTATTTGAAATCCCATGTGCCAAAGGTTTAGTGCAGCAGGGTTTACAGCCCTTTAAAGGGCTCCTATTATACCACCAGGCATGAGGCTGTTTAGCCATTACAAGCTGACTAGATCAGACTACCAGCCTACACAGTGGACTGTACAAACTGGTAGACTGATCTAGCCAGCATGCATCTAGGAGGACACTCCCACTTGCGATGTCACTTCATCACAATAACAATTTTTGTAATGGCTAAACACCCTCACACCTGGTGGTATAATAGGGCCCCTTTAATCTACACGTGGATGGGCATACATAAGCAAGTCCTTCAATTTGTCTCCTTACTGTGCTGTCACAGTAAGGAGATCACCATGCCTCATGATCCATTGCGCTTGTTTTTAAAACTTGTCTGTTTGTTATACCCCCCCCCACCCCCCCCCCCCCCCCCACCCCCCCCCCCCACACACACACACACACACACACACACACACACACACACACACACACACACACACACACACACACACACACACACACGCACACACACCACCATCTTAACTCCACCCCAGTGGACCATAGCAAAGTATGCACCACGCTTCAACGGCTTCCAGCAGCAGGACTCCCAGGAGCTGCTGGCTTTCCTGCTGGACGGACTCCACGAGGACCTGAACCGTGTCCACGACAAGCCCTACGTGGAGCTGAAGGACAGCGACGGGCGGCCCGACTGGGAGGTGGCCTCTGAGGTCAGACCGCTACTGTTGTTGTGGTTGTTGTTGTTGTTGTTGTATCGATGTTCCTAAAGAAGGTGAAGAAATGACAGGAGTGCGTTGGTGGTTGTTTTTCTCTCTGCTGAAGGCCTGGGAGAACCACCTGCGCAGGAATCGCTCCATCGTGGTGGACCTGTTCCACGGGCAGCTCAAGTCCCAAGTGAAATGCAAGACGTGCGGCCACATCAGCGCCCGCTTCGACCCCTTCAACTTCCTGTCCCTGCCCCTTCCCATGGACAGCTCCATGCACCTGGAGATCACCGGTGAGGCATGGGACAAGAACTGCGTCTAACCCAAGTCATGTTCCTCCACATAAGCCATTAAGCATTTAAATTAAAACATTGACAAGGTTATACCCAGTGTGTTACTGAGATGTTATTTCCCAATTTTTTAACTGCCGATGTTCATACATTATCCCATATACATGTAGTAGTATATATACATTATACATACAGGCAGTAGCTCAGGAGGTAAGAGCGGTTGTCTGGCAACCAGAAGGTTGCTTGTTCGATCCCCGGGCTCCACCTAGCTAAGTGTCGAGTTGTCCCTGAGCAAAACACCTAACAATAACTTCTCCTGAGTTCTGTGTTGGTTTTTGTTGACACCGCCGTCAGTGTATGAATGGGTGAATGTGAGGCAATGCTGTAAAGCACTTTAGATAAAAGCATTTACATGCCAGCTGGTTGTATCATGGGCGTGTTGTGCTGGTCTGTGTCTAGTCATTAAGCTGGACGGCTCTACCCCCATGCGCTACGGCTTGAGGCTCAATATGGATGAGAAGTACACGGGCCTCAAGAAGCAGCTGAGCGAGCTGTGCGCCCTGAAACCTGAACAGATCCTGCTGGCGGAGGTCCACACCTCCAACATTAAGGTACACACACACATTCTTCCAGTACACTAACAAACAGTTGTGTCTGTGTACAATGCAGCAGTATGAAGATGTTGAACCGATACTTCCTAAAACAACTGTGTATGAAAGGAATATTTAGCAAGTATTTAGTAACTACAAACAATGTTATCTCAAACATAATGGGACATTTTTGGAGACAAGTCCTCATGAAGTGTGAGGGTTTCTAATATTGGATAATGTGTGCATACAGTGTCAGTGCAAATAGGCAATATGATGCAGGGTTTGGGATACTCTGCTACCTGCGTCCTGTTTAGTGCCCTACCTTAACATGTAGTGGAAAACCCCTATTACACACGCTAATTTCCTTTCGGTACCTGATGGTTTCCTTACCTCCATGTATGCTTGTCTTGTAGAACTTTCCACAGGACAACCAGAAGGTGCGACTGTCTATCAACGGCTTCCTGTGTGCTTTTGAGATTCCTGTGCCTGGCTCTCCAACCTCCCTCACCTCGCCCACACTCACAGGTCAACATGTCTTTAATTGTGGTCATATTTCATGGACCTACTGTATTTGTCAAAAGACTAACTGCTAAAAACATTGAAATTGAATCCCAGGAATGGCAACATTAGATGGGATATTACTGCTCTGGTACTCATTCAGCCGTTAACTCTTAAAACTCTTTAAATTAACCCTTTAAATAAAGCCTTAAAAACAGCAGGAGGGTGTGGTAGGCCACTGCCACCTTGCACCAGAGGCCTACCTTCTCCTCTTACACTTTGTTAATCCCTAGAAGCCTGGAAGGTTGAAGCCACCACATATATACTGTACATGCATATGATATATGGACAACATGGCGGATACAGACAGACAAACACATCAAAGCAGAAATAAGAGACGGCAATGCACAGCCTTATTTATAAACCTCTTTGACAAACTCCTGACTCCATTCAGACATCTAATAAGGAGTACCTGACAAGGTTATCGTCATTGTCTCCTTCACATTCATCGATGTTCTTTTATATCCCGACATAGGTCATTTTATGTCTCTATAACAATATATATCACAATATAGCATGTTTGCTGGTAATTCAATAGATAAATAGTCTACATAAAATTGCCACTGCCAGAGTATTTATTAATTTCAGTGCAAAATAGTAGTGAAACTATCGAGAAAAAATAAATATAGTCTCCAAGCCTATTCTACAATATGAAAATGTTAAATATCAAAGGTAAACAAATAGCATCAGATGATTGTTCAGGGCAAATGAGTGGATTTTAAAATGTAATTAATCCACTGATCCAATACCAAGAGCCACATTAGGCATGTCTAATTGGTCGGAAACAGTGATGTGATTGTCAGAGAGCCGTTTGTCTCTAATGGCTATAATTACTGGACATTATTACTCAGTACATCAAGGCTAAATGTGAGGGCCCTTATTTTGCTCAGTGTGTCATTCCCTGTCATGCTTTTGTCTGCAGCAGTGATGTAGTGAATAACTGTGCGGTCTACTCTCTGCAGACATCACGCCAATAGCCAACGGCTCCGCGGTAAACGGGCATGTAGGCGGCCCGGCCGTCCTCAATGCTAGCAGCAGGCCGACCACTCCGGTGGCCTGCAGTCCAGAGACTCCCCTGGCCAACGGGACTCCGAACGGGCACTTCACCCCACTCCAGGAGAGCCCCTTCATTGGCTACATCATCGCTATGCACAGGAAAATGGTGAGTGCACATGACGGCGATTCTGTGACAGACCGCCACAGACTTTGAACCAGAGCTTCCATCGCAATAGAATAATACAAATAAAATAACACATTTACAAATTTACAGTGAGTCTAAATGTAAAAATATAAAAATATAGGGAAGATATTCAGTCAGCAAAACAAGTTGGCAATGGTATTGGGAAGTAGTAGTGAGTATTATTATGTATTATTTCACATGAGAAATATTGCACTTGTTGGTAAGTAAGTAAGTAAGTAAGTACATTTTATTTCTAGAGCACATTTAAAAACAACGCAAGTTGGCCAAAGTGCTGTACAATCAGAGCAGGCATGTAAAATCACAATAAAATCACAATAAATAGGCAACACAATAATGGCACTAAAAACGACAGATACACGAATCAAACAAACAACAGGCATAAATCAAATCAGATCAGACCACATCAGGAAACGCTAAAGAATAAAAGTGTGTTTTCAATTTGGACTTAAAGGAGTCAATGGAGGGGGCGGATCTAATAGAAAGGGGGATGCTATTCCACAGTCTAGGGGCTGCAACAGCAAAGGCTCGGTCACCCCTAAGCTTAAGGTTTGATCTAGGGACAACCAAGAGCCCTAAGTTGGCCGACCTGAGGGACCTGGAGTTGGAGTGGTGATGTGTGACATAGTGCTGACATTATAATGATATAATAAACTTTATTTATGTAACGCTGGCCGGTGCTAATCCCTGAGCTACAGCGCCCTGAGTTCTTTACTAAACCCCAACCCAGTAGGATAATCTGTGTTGCCCTTTACATCTTTTATACAAATGTTTATTATTAAGGTTCCTATTAATTAGGTGCACCTATTAACTAGGTGCGCTGTCTGGTCCCCGTCAGGACTCTTCGGTGGAACGACGTCGGCTGGAGTGCTAGTCTAATAGTCCCGTGGCATGCAAACTGCGGCCACATTGATGTCCCAAACAATAGGACCATTAAATGTAACCCGAACATTATGTATGAGTTACACTAGGTACAGAGGTGTAACTAGAGACACATATATGATCTAGAATTTATCATGCACTTTTTCTTTTTCGTTCAGTGGTTCAGGTACCCTGAACCACTTTTTTCCCGGTCTCTCAACATGCTCCGCCCCTCTCATATCCCCCCAACCAATCATATTAAAGGAAACGTGAGGTCCCTGCATATTGACAAATCAGGTGAGGGATAACACAAAACATTCTGAAAAACAACATGTTAGTCTGTCACCCCTCGTGTCAAAGATGTACATTTCTAACAAACTAACAAATCGAGGCCCTTAAAGAGACATACTCATAACAATTGTAATTGGTAACTCAGGGGTTACCCAGGGGTTACATTTATAAAGTGCTTTTCTAAGCAAGATTTATAATAACATAGCTATCGTTCTATTTAATGGAGGCTTCGCCTTATGGGCTAAGGTGAAGCTCAGAGCTGGACCCATGTCCTAGGGCACATCGGATTCAAGACGCCATGTTTATGCAACAGCTGTCGTAAAAACCCCCCAAAAAAACTACGTTGACAATAAAGAGAATAGAATGTGTCGGTAAACTCTGACTGAAGCCCGTTTTCCATAGAATAAATGAAAAAGAGGCGATGCAGATTAACAAGGTTTCCTTTACATCCACGACCATAGTAGGAGCGGTCACACTCTGTGTACAGTGAGCTCCAACAGCCAGCATTGGAGCCAAGCCCTGCTGGGGGCAGGCTAAACAACACATCCTCACTTAACCAGCAAGATCAACACTGTTTAGAGAGGATGCAGGCCTTGGCAGCTTCTCCATAATGCACAAACAGCTGCTGTGAGGACCTGAATGCCACAAATGCATCGCCAATGCCCAAAACGGACATAAAAGATGCAGCTCTGACTCACCTGAATGTGGAATATTATTGGACTATTGGACTGAATGGTAAATAAATTAATTGCATTTATATAACACTTTTATCCAAAGCACTTTACAGATCACAGAGCCTGTGACCAGCCTGCTCCACCCCCAGCCAGCAGAAGCATGAGGCGTGCTTGTATTTGGCGGGGGCGGGGATGCAGCCGTGCATGTAGGGCTGAAAGCCTTCACTGGTGATCTGTCAGGCCGTTACTAGACTTGACTAGACCTCTTCAATGTTGTGGTTGCCTTCATTGCAGAACGAAAAGGAAGGCCGCTCTATGTAGCCTTATACACACGGTGCTGTGGGATATGTGGTTGTCATTGGTCCAGTGTTGAGTTCTCAGTGCATGCAACAGGCCCATGAGGTGAAGCCTGAAAGACTGGCGTACATGAAATAGAACAACAGTTATTATAACTCTCTCTAGCTTACAGAACAGATATGTGCATTTCCTTAAAATATTGTGAATTGGATTGTGAATAGCATAATATTTATAGAACAATTCTCAATGGAGCATAGTGTCCATAGCATTACCAAGTCTTAACTCATGTGTGTGCGTGTCTACCTTTTGTGTGCCCTTCCAGATGCGAACAGAGCTGTACTTCCTGTCGTCCCAGAAGAACCGGCCCAGTCTGTTCGGCATGCCGCTCATCGTGCCGTGCACGGTGCACACCAGTCGGAAGGACCTATACGACGCCGTCTGGATCCAGGTGTCCCGGCTGGCCAGCCCACTGCCCCCGCAGGAGGCCAGCAACCATGCCCAGGACTGGTCAGCAGCCAACTACCAACACGCATGCACCTATCGTTACTGGGGCATGACTGACTTGTTTATAATCATTCATCCAGATTACGTTTATACACAGTAACATTTATATCATAAGCGAATACATGCAAAATACACTCAAATAATCAAGCAATAATTCACAAATAAATTATTAGCAATCGTCACAATACAGAAGTGGCCTAAACTACACAGACATTTACACTAGGAATTCCAAATTGATCTAACCCGTCAGTTTACTTCGCCTACATGGCCACAGAAATGACATGAATGGCTGGTTAAAGAGGCCATTTATCGTCACAATAACTAAAATTGTCATCTTGATGAATTGACATCACAAGTGGGAATGTCCACCAAGATCTATGATGACTAGATCAGTTTACCAGTGCGTACAGTCCACTTGGTAGTCTGGTAGACTGATGTAGTAAGCATACATCTAGGTGGACACTCCCACTTGTGATGTCACTTAGTCACAATGACAGTTTTAGTCACATGACTATTTTGAAACTAACGAACGAAAATAACGTCTGTTTCCTTTGTATCTAAAGTGACGACAGCATGGGCTATCAGTACCCCTTCACACTCCGGGTGGTCGGCAAGGATGGCATCTCCTGCGCCTGGTGTCCGTGGTACAGGTGAAGGATCTGTCCTCCAACTCATTCAATTGTCAATAATATTATAAACCTATTGGGCAATGCAAAGCTTGTAGATTCTGCATTTATGTCAGGTGACTTTGAGGGCAGCACACCTGTGTTTTTGGGTCATGGTCTGTTTTAAAGACAAAGGGCCAACCAAATGGTGATGGTTTGTTGCTGCAGAATGCGACCATGAGCCCCAACGCCCATCATCACAGTTTGGTCTTTCTTCAGGTTCTGCCGGGGCTGTGCCATAGACTGTACAGACGACAGGGCCTCTGTGGGTAATGCCTACATCGCTGTGGACTGGGACCCCACTGCATTGCACCTTCGCTACCAGACATCCCAGGAGAGGGTAAGGACCTTTAAAAAAAAAAATAATAATACATTTTTTTTTAAAAACACTCGCTCATAAACACCAGGGCTCCACTGAAAATGCTGTGGCGTTGCCGCCCGCGTCTCATCAAGGTCATTTATGGGCTCAACCTCAGGAAACCATCTATGTACTAAGAATTTGCCTGCGGAGCTCCACTGCCCCACAATGCGGGCAGTGGAGTGCCTTCCACTGGTTGCTATGGTAGCATTTCCCAGCCCAATGCAGAAGCTGATGGAACACTCGTGACGCTCAATGAGTAATGGGAGGAGTAATAGGAAACACATTAAGCAAGTTGGCGTAATGACCTTGAGCGCTGATCTAGAGCCTTGCGCCTGTTACTCAAAAGAGATTTAGATTTTGGTATACAGCCAGTAGCTGTTGAATACATTTGAGATATTTATAGCTCAATTAGTTATTTGCCTGCATAGATTTGTTTTCCGACAGATGCAGTCCATTTGCCTTCATGTATTTGCTTGGTTTTGTTTCCTTGTCAGGACAAAGAAGTAGTGACAACACATAGGCTTCATGTAATTTCATTGATGGAACCCAAAGAACAATTCAAATCAGTGATCCATTAAGTTGGACGGTAAGATTTGAAAATGGATAAACCTACTGTACGTGTCGAGCAGTGTTTGACCTCATCGAGCTCTGAGTGACACTACAAAGACGATGCACATATTTATGTCTATTTTGTCTTTTGTGAAGGCTACGCTATGGACAATAGTGATTTATATGTCATTATCCAAAGATCTTTTCTATTCCTATGGCACTCTTAAGGCAAAAACTGGCAGGACCTCCAGTCTCTTAACTGCGGTGCATGGGTTATTGTATCTGATATACTGATCTGATTGCTCCCCCTGCAGATCGTGGAGGAGCACTGCAGCGTGGAGCAGTCTCGCCGGGCCCAGGCCGAGCCCATCAGCCTGGACAGCTGCCTGAAGGCCTTCACCAGTGAGGAGGAGCTGGGAGAGGATGAGCTCTACTACTGCTCCAAGTGCAAGACCCACCGGCTGGCCACCAAGAAGCTGGACCTCTGGAGGCTGCCACCCATACTGGTCAGTGGAGTTTTCATTATCATCATGCACTGCTTCATCTACAGCAGTGGTTCTCAAACTAGTTTTACTAACCCCTCTAAGATAGTCAATCAAGTACCCCTTTACATTTTACGTGATACTCTCTTCTTGGAAAGATTTACAGAACTTAGTATGTTAATATTCAGATTTACTAAATTGTATTGAGGGGGTATTTGTTTATTTTCTTAAGGTGGAATTATTTTACAATTGTTCATAACCAATTTTAAAACAACAACAATTTGTTCATGTTCCTAGTAGCCCCTGCAATTCTTTAAAGCAGTGTTTCCCAAACTGGTATTCCGCGAGAGCTTCCCAGGTGTTAAAGTAGCCCTAGGGGCACATGTACCGCCATTTGAGAAACACTGTGTAGCGTATAGGGGTGGGAATCACCAGAGGCCTCACGATACTTAAGTCACGATACGATAGTATTGCGATTCTAAATATATTGCGATATGCTGAGTATTGCGATATTAATATTGCGATATATTGCGATTTATTACCATTTTTCAACTGCTAATTATGTCCCCAAAGTAAGACTTTGTCAACATCTGTTTTATCTAATAAAATTAAGTTTTCAGTCTGTTCATCTCACTTCAATCATTTTTATTGCAGCAAATGGGATTTTCTCAAGCAGACAGACGTCAACACTGTAATCTATGTTGCATGTACCTGACAAACTGAACTGTTTGTATTACAGTCATATTCCAACTTAACTGAATGCACACGTGTGCGTGTGTGTGGACTACTGTACTATTACAGGTATTGAAATGAACAATGCAACTTCCTTGTACAAAACAGCCCCAGAGCCCCTTCAGCAACTGGGGGGTTTGAAATTAAATTACTGTTAAATTGAATGTACGTTTGATTTGAACGCGGACGGCGCATTTCTAATTTCTTTCTCCGCGGACTCCATCTTTGTTTAACTTCCTGTGCTCCCGCTTACTCCCCATGACTGCTAACTGACTGCAGCTGATTTCACCAGAAACAAACTCGGTGCCATCTAGTGGACTGAAAAAGCAATTGATTGTATTATTCCGGTAGCAAAAAGTTTAATTCGTATTTGCATAATAAAATATCGATACTTGGCGTCCTTGTATCGATACAGTATCGCCACGCAAAGTATCGCGATACTATACTGTATCGATATTTTCCCCCACCGCTAGTAGCATAGCTAGACACTACATTAATGCGACTTCTTTGGAGCTCCTCCACTCTAAAGACACAGGAAGGTGGTGTTGAACAGTCCGGTTTATTGTCAAGTTTGGATCAATAAATGACCAGATGGTACTTGGCTAGCATGCTAGCACTCCCTGAATGTGTTTTTTGATGGCTGACTTATGTCAAGGTCAGACTACACAAACTTTGTCTGTTACGGTGATCACTGTGTCAGATTAGGCGACTACAGAATGATTCATTTGTGGCATGATTTGACTACACGTTGGTCACCAACCAATAATTGCTTGCCGACGTGCGTGATGTCATCAGAACGGAGGTGCTAGGCAACAAGAATGAAAACAAACTAGCTTGATGCTAACGACAGTACGGGTTGCTGAAGTGCCTCTGCTGTTTCTTGCCAGCATTTGTCCTTTTTTACAGTGTCATGGTAGTCCCTCGAGGAAATATTGAACAGACAGTGGTGTTGCCAGAGCATGTCTTCTGTTTCATAGTTGCATCGAGCAGCACCAACAACTTAATTCCTCTTTCACTTTGCCATGTTTGTTGATAGCGCTCCGTGCTCCTATTGGTCAACATCATGGCCGTGACGGGGCACGTGGAAGACAAATAAAATTCTCACATGCTAATCTTTCTCTTGGGAAGTCGTGAGGTGTCCCAGATGCTGCGTCTGTTGTCTTCCTCAATGTCACACTCCACAAGATACAACGATTGATTGTCGCACCCTGCCGTTCCCGAATACAAACACTGATGGATTCCAATCATTCTGTCAATCATTCACAATGTTGATATACAGTAGCTATATCACAAGGATGATAGGGATGCCCGCCAGTATGTATGGCACCTTTACTCCTTTACTCAGATTACACCAATGAGTTAAATCAATTGCCAATTCAGAGAGAACATAAAGATATTAAAATCTTGAGGTAGTTCGAAGTGCTGTGTTGCAATCAGATGATGTATTGTAGTGCTTGTGTTCCTACAAAATGCTGAACTAAAGAACACTGCATTTCCGCTCCAGATTGTTCATCTGAAACGCTTCCAGTTTGTCAACGGCCGATGGATCAAGTCCCAGAAGATCGTCAAGTTTCCCCGGGAGAGTTTTGACCCCAGTGCATTCTTGGCCCCCCGGGACCTGGGGCAGCAGCACAGCCTGCACTCGCGCAGCGAGGGGGAGGAGCTACTGAGGCTGGGGGAGGACAATCTTTCCTCCATCTCCGCCCCCGCCGGCTTCTGCAACCTCCCCAAAGGTGGGTCACAGGCACCACTGCCACCACCATCGCTCTATTGTTGTCACTTTAACCTGAGTCAAACAAAGTAAGCTGACTTTAAGCTAGCCATGCTAATCAAATGTAGCGCATGCATTGCAATTGCTTCATATAACATGCATCAACACATAGTTTTGTACTTGGTTCTATATACGTCTTGGTATAACATCCAAATGATCACCACAACTGTTGTTATACATCCACACAGCTGATGAATTTGATACCATTCTATTTAAGTTGCTATTAAATATGTTTAATTTAAAGTGTTTTTGCGGAAGAAGATAACACTCCAAATGTTCTGACCAATTATGATGTAGTTTGCTCATTATATGTTGCATTAAGTTAGCTATTTATAGTTAGCTATTTACTACCACAACGACTATTACATTACTTTGTGTTATTATACTGTTACTATGATCTTCCAGATATTCAGAGTTTTCATTATCATATTTTCATTATAAATAAACCTATGTATAATTTGGTGTAGAACAATACAGCTTCTGCTCAAATCCTGATAAATCTTTTTCCTTTAAATAACCATGTAGCTAAATCATAGAAGGCTAATCCAGCCGTGCTCAGTAGGATGTGTTGTCTTGCGTTGTTCAAAAATTGTGCTCTTGATCTCTGCGCTTACCGAATCTGGTTGAAGGGAAAGCAAAAACTAATCTTTAATATAAACATAATAATCTGACAGAAGCCTTCTGTGCAGATATCTGTTCATCTTTTAATATCGTTATTCTGTCTATTTTTGATCAAAATTGTTTTTATTGCTACACTTTCCCCGGGCATGGCGTTGTTTGTTTATTTGACAGACTGCAGCGCATTTAGTTCATTATGAACTTAAACCCCTCCCCCGAGCGCTGATTGGTCTGAGCATTTCTCAATTTCTTTGAAAAAGCTTTCCAGAGCCAGACTGATCTGCAGGGAGAAAGAGAATGTGAACTCTCACAAGGCTAGCTTTACCTCCTCTAACCCCACCCCCCCTGTGTTAACTCCTCCCCCTACAGCCTCCCCCGCCTCAGACAGGAAGTCCGCCCCCTCACTCAGCAGAACCAGCAGCCCCTCCGGCAGCCCCAAGACCGCCACCGGCGGACGCAAGCAAGGCCTGCTGCGTCTCCCCCAGCTGGGCAGCCGCCACCGGCTCTCCAGCAGCAAGGAGAACCTAGACGCCCAGGCCTCCAAGGAGGGGGCCCCGACCAACCCCGAGGCCCCGGAGGACCATGCGGAGTGCGTCCCTGCGGTGGGCTCTGGGTCGGAGGCAGGTCCTAGCCCGGGGCTGTGCAGCGACACAGGGGCCGCTGCGGAATCGTCGTCCGGCAGCCACTGCGAGGTGCCACTGGCGAACGGCGAGGGCGGGGAGAGCACCCTGGAGCTGACCTCAGACTGCAGCACGGAGAGCAATGTGGACTCTGAGAGCTCCCTGCTGCAGCAGGGGGACACAGCGCTGGAGGCCATGTACAACCTCTATGCAATATCAGTAGGTGTCCTGCACCGTCACCCATACACCGTCACCTCACCACACATACACCGTCACCCATACACCGTCATCACCCATACACCGTCATCACCCGTACACCGCCATCACCCATACACCGTCATCACCCATACCCCATTATCACCCATACCCCATTATCACCCATACACCGTCATCACCCATACGCTGTCATCACCCATACACCATCATCACCCATACACCATCATCACCCATACACCATCATCACCCATACACAGCCATCACCCATACACAGCCATCACCCATACACCGTCATCACCCTTACACCACCTCCCATACACCATCATCACCCATACACTATTTAAGTGTTTGTCAGCCGTTGGCATGTGGGCTGTCAATAAGGATTTGACAATATATAGATACACTTCAGAACCTTGATTCAGAATTTTTTTTATGATTTCCAATCATATCGTTCATCAATGCTATAAGTAAGGGATAAAAGTTCTTCGCCTCCATGTCTGACATTAATACTGTATAACGCACACCTAAGTTCATTATCCGGCTTATACCATGGTCATTACCACGGTCATTAGGCAACAATATATAATAAGACCAATCACCTATTGTGGTGAAAGTTTTGCACTTCAAATCGAAAGGTTATGAAGCAAAATCTTACCGTTATCATGACAAGGAATAACTCAACGGAATAACCCTTTACAACGATGCCAGTTAGTACAACAGGGTGATGTAAGTGGAGGTTATGGCTCCATCTCCATAAGTTGTTACGAAGTATTAAGGCTGATACATACTCCGCAAGAACAGAGAAATTTGTTCTTGTTCTCGAGGTGGCAAGAACAAGAACAAAGTTCGTTCTGGCCAGGACATTTCATACTTCACGAGAACTCCTCAAAGGCCCCGCCCACAGCAGCAAACTTCTGCGCCGGCGGAAAGCGCATTACCCACGCCCACTTCAAATTGACCAATCACACAATAGTTCTCGAACACGATGCGAGAAAAAAGTTCGGCCCGGATGATGTGTCGAGAACAAGCTGCGAGAACTCCTGAACCAGGGCTGCGAGAACAAAATGACGTCATTTTGTTCTCGCAGCCCTGGGAGCGAGAACAAATTTCTCTGTTCTTGCGGAGTATGTATCAGCCTTTATATAACAATTTTCTCTGCTGCGTCCCATTCTTCAGCAATTGGTGTGTTTTGCTTCCCGGTCGTTTATCAAGTCGATAACTCATCTGTGCTTGCTGCTGTTGATAACTGTTAAGCTTTGAGAGCTGTTCTCTTTAAAGTTGCTGTGGTTACAAGTTGATCAAACATGAGCCGACCTCCATGTGCATTATACAGTATTAAAGCACGACTGCTGGCCAATCATAAGAGAGTATTCACCCAGACCATGGTATAATTGTATTTATTTTATGAATGCCTCGAAAAGTTGGAACCCACTGTCCCATTTAGGTTGTAGGGGTACAGTGTTGTTGCAGTTAGCTGCTGCTACATGTCACATAAGTAGCTTTCCCAGGGCTCCCCCAAACGACACAGAATGTTGAATAATCCGGTTTGTTGTAGTATGTAAATTAATTCATGACAGAGCAGGTGGTACAAAGCTAGCATGCTATCGCTCTCCTGAGTGTGTGGTGATTGCTGGGTTAACCTGTGAGCCTTGATTAGCCAATGCACCACAGGGGTGCAGCCTTACTAATCAGCCTGATACGGGTCAGGTGAGCACAAACCAACCACAAACCAACCACACACACTCTACAGTCGTCTTGCTGCTTTCATAAAACACTACACTCTAGTGTAGTGTTTTTATGAATAAACTAGTATATAAATACTGCATTTTTACAATTGTGTTAATTGTAATTCTTACTTGTAGTTCATAATGTGTTGTTTTTCTTCTCTTCCCCAGTGCCATTCTGGAATAATGGGCGGTGGCCACTATGTAACCTATGCCAAAAACCCCAACAGGAAGTGGTACTGTTATAACGACAGCAGCTGTAAGGTACGAAACTGGACCCTCTCTATCTGTTCCTTTATTTTACATTCGCATGCATGTTTCCAGACGTAATATAGTTGTATACGATGTAACTTCCTGGGCCTTCTTTCCACATGGAGACTCAGTGTTGTGTCCTTCGCCCTACCAGGAATTGCACTCTGAGGAGATTGATGCGGACTCCGCCTACATCCTGTTCTATGAGCAGCAGGGGGTGGACTATTCCCAGTTTCTGCCAAAGACGGATGGCAAGAAGATGGCTGACACCAGTAGCATGGACGAGGACTTTGAGTCGGACTACAAAAAATACTGCGTCCTCCAGTGATCACGTGGTCGTCTTCCGTTGCCCGCTGCAATCTTCCAGATCCACCCTTATGATTTGCCCCCTCAACTCACTGGCCAGTGGCCAGCGTATGAGTAGAGAAAGGAATTTCAAACTCCAAAACAAACTAAAAATATCGGGGTCAAACAGCATGGAATAATGGATCCTTTTAGTTTGAGGATGCGCTACAGCACTTGAAGTTTGGGATGAAAAAAGAGAATTTATATTTTATCGTTTGTATCCCCGGTGAAAGCACTAAACTGGTGCACTTTACTGAACCCAACAATACAAGAAATCCATTTAATTTTAAACGGCCAATCGACGCCATGCATAATAGAAAAGAAACATACTCCCATACCAACACATTTCTGAATGTATGTCAGTATGGCCACCACATGAATTATTGCTGTTTCCTGTGCATTCAACACTTTGCCATCCGGATGAAGAGCAAGAGGGAATCTATTTGTGCACATGCCATGGTACTCTCAAAGTACGTTCACAACAAGAACGTTGAAGCGATGTGTCCGGTATGAAATTAACGTTCATATTGGATACCGTCTTGAAAAGGCTTGTAATGTGTTCCTCCCGATGCTCCCTGCTGTAGCTAGGGTCAATAGGACAAGAGATCACATGCTACCTCATCAATACCTGCAGTACAATGGCCGACCATCATCTAGTAGCAGTTTGTGACAGTATTACCCCGGTTGTAGCATGTAACCACCAAATACATGCATCTGTTTGAAGTTTCCTCAAAAATAGATCCACTATTTGGACAAACCAATTGGACAAAGTTAGCCTCTTTTTAAAACATTGAATCTTTACAACTGCCAAATACTTAGCGTTTTGTGCAATTGAATATCCCAAAAATGATCCAATGATAGACTCTTGAGACTTTTATTGAGCAACTTGAGAGCTGGCTGGGCCGGTGCCATAGTGTACGATTTCAGAAGGCAGGTTAAAAAATGACCCATCCATTTTGGTTCTTTTTATTTTCCTCATTCAGCCATTTAATAATTTTCTATAGAAATTATTTTCATAAAGAGTTCATAATTTAAAGCTTATTGAAATCCTATACGTGTCATACAGTATGCTCCCCTCGCCGCTGTTTTCAGCTGACGACAGCAGACCCCCGTCTCAGCAGGGTTCCCTTAATGTCCTGCACTCATGATGCCATATAGTTGAAGGGCAGCACTGCTTCATATGCCTATGCTGCAAGAGCAACGCTGCATTGTCTCCAAGTAGATAACGTCGTTTATGCGGGCGACCTTTCACACTCCTCCGCGTCTCCCAACTCTTCTAGTTAGTTTTAGTAATAATACTAATGCTGTTCTCAGAAGATCCTTTCAATAGTATTAATTTTGTGCCACTCTATTGAGAGACACTATCGGGGTATGGGACAGGATGATTGGCCAAACCAGACATGGGATGTACAATAGCAAATGGCATGACTTGGCCCGAATCAGAACTCCTGTGACCTGCAAGTCCTCAGCGATAACGATTTCCCTTTTTGTGTTTGGATGATCTTGATTGAGTTTTACTGCATATGGCCAAGCCACTCGCCAAATCACACGGCCACATGGGATTGTTTTAGGAGCCAATGTCCCACGACGACCCATTTTACGTTTTTATATTATTTTCATGCATTACACCTTTCAATTCATTATTTAAATGCAGTTTTTTTAAACTCTAGTTAAGTTGCTGGATAGCTAAGGAGAGTATACTGTGCCCCTTGCCCAGTAGTTATGTTGGCTATAATGGATGTAAATGATTGTTGGTTCTATTGTGACGGCTATACAGCTCACCCCAGTATCAAAGGCGAAGGCCATTATCAAACAATACCCATATTTAACAAATATTTATTGCTGAAGGTGAATCACTTGGCAAAAAATATTTGTATTTTATATTGTCTGATACTTTTAGAGGATGACTTATTCCCCGATAAGCTGTGTTTTGGATCGTTATGATTTGCACTTTGCTCTGCACCCGTTTCCATTTTGTATTTTGGAGAGATTGGTTTTGTCATACATACATGCATCTTATGTCATTTGATTGCGTTCCATGTTATTCACATTTCCAGATTCCCGCCTCATTCAAGCATTTCTCCTCAATCCATTGCACCGCTGGCAGTTGTGAGGGAGAGTCAGTGTAAGACGCTTCAAAAGCTTTTGAGAGACACTGTCTCAACACTCGGATCCAAATGTCCAGTCAGACAGCGGTCCATACCAACCCTTGAATCATCACTTGGTTTTATAGGTTTGTCGGCTGAACTCTGGCTGTCAAAGATGAGCAAGGGGTGGCTTCTCCGATGGGGTGTGTTTTCGCTGCTGTGTTTACTGCCCACAGGGGGGGGGGGGGGGGTTGGGGGGAGGAGGAGTGTTGAATGATGGCTGGACTGGCAACATGTACGCTCTCCCCTTGTTGAGAACATGTTTGTCGAACAAATGTTTGTGTGCCGCTGACGGCATAATGTGTCCTAGCCTGTTGTTTCTGTCTCTACTTCTCCATCGTATCATGCAAACTTGTGAACATGTCTTGCTGTCCAAAATATTTCTACTCAGTAAGGTTTGTGTGTCATGTGGCTCAAAGGGAACATTTTAATTGAGGCTTATTGTCTTGACGAAACCAATGTTGCTTGGCTTGGTTTTTGAAGGTGAAACGACTGTGTATCAAGAATGATTTTACAGTGAATATGCCCTGTAATTTGCATTTTAAATGCTCAGTTAACATTTTTAGATTGGCTGAAATGCTGACAAATAATTGAATATTATATGTTAAATTTTCCCAAATTCTGGGAATTGAGGAAAACTCCCAGTGAGATTCTATATTCAGCAAAGGAGAAATATAAACTTAGAATTTGGACTTGTAAATCGACATTCAAATAGCACAACAGACAGAGGTTGTTCATTTCTGTTATTGCTGTCAAAAAGTCAAATGAGAGAGTTTGAAGCACTGGCTACAGTGCAGTCTACTACTGAACCTAAATCTATTATTGTCTGTAATCTTGTTTTATTTAAGTTCATTTCTTTTTCTTCTGAAAGATGTTAATTTAATTATTTTTTGTGAAGGGGTTGTTGGAAAGAAAGTGGCATTGCACTGATATTGAACATGTACATAGAAAGTGTTTGTAAATTAGCCAATTAAAAAACATGTATTTGAATATGAACTGTACAAAATACTGTACTTGTAGTTGTATATGGAGTGATACTATTGATCTGTAACAAATACCATGGTAACAAATTAAATTCTGCTGAGGAAAATAAACTGTGTTGTCTCTGTTATGATTTTGATCTGTTGACATTCATAGGTCAAGCTGTAGTAGTACAGCTTTAAAAAAAAAAAAAAGTATACAAAAGCTGTATTCGTCGTTTGTAAAGAACTGATCGCTTTATATCTCCCAAGGTGTGACTTTCAGTGTTGCCAACTCCTCAGTAAGGAAAGTAGCCATTGGCTGTCCTAAAAGTCGCTAGAAGTAGCTAAATGACGTAATCACCTGCATAATTGGCCATGTGCTGTGCATGTAGAAATCAGCCTTACAATACATGCAGTATGCCCGTGTATCATCTCCAATAATCGGCTTCAACCAGCCTTTGAATTCAGGGTTTGATTCCCACTCCTTTCTGTATTATTTAGTGTCCAGTTTAGACTGAGACATGATGAGCTAACCAGCTAGATGTTTAGCTTACGTCACAGAGAGGCACACACACAGTGGACGAGGTGAGTAAGTGACTGAGGCTGTGTGAGTCAAATGCAGTGATTTATTTTAGTGCAGTGATTTACAAAGAAAATTTAACATTTACATCCGCCCTGATCAGCCAGCGGCGGCTTCGCGCATGCGCGATTCATTTGCAGTCTGGACGCGGAGGGGTGAACATCTCGTGCTCTGACTGCAGCTGCGCGAGGACAGGACTGGGCCGCCTGTGAGTGCTTTGGGACGGGGGAGGGGCCCACGGCAGCACCCGCCCGCTGCTCGTTGACAAGAGGAAGAACGATACGAGCTTTCACGTCAGAGTCGCCAAAAGTCTCCAATAACATCAGGAAAAAGTCGCTAGATTTATCGCTAGTCGCTTTTTTGAAAAAGAGTCGCTAGAGGGTCTGAATACTCGCTAAATATAGAAAGTCACTAACACTTGATCTGAGGCAACTTGCGCCATAGTTCAGCCACGCCCCCCTATAATAAAGTGGCCAATCGGGTGGGAGCTGGCGGTTCACGCGTTTGTACGACACAGGGAGGGCGTGTCTAGCCAGCTCCACCACACGCAGACTGCCCGCTGTGTTGTGTTGCTACCGGTGTGCAGTCATGTGTACTCGAATGCTAGAATTAGTGTTTTTCTTCTACTTTGCATCTCATATTCCCATTACACTATTTATTGACCTGCAGGCTCTGCTACCTGACCACGTGTATCCGGATGCGGTGAGTGTGACATGTATTGCGCAACCGTGCTGGTGTGAGAAGCCTAGTAGTCGTCATGCAGTAAAGAGTATTGCCAAGCATGTTGTTCACACCCAATAAATCACACATCATCATTAATAATAATAAACTCGTTCCGACAGCTGAAAGATCTTCTCAGATGGTATGCAGAGGATTTCAAGGATCCCATGGTGTTGGACCCGCCGATCTGGTTCAAGTCATTCGTCCTGTGCGAAGCTTTGGTCCAGTTGCCCTTCTTCCCCGTGGCCGCATATGCCTTCTTTAAAGGTTAGTAGCGCAACATCAAGGTTCGTGCAAAACTTTATATGAGCGGTCAAACATGCAGGCACTTGTGTATGACGCTAAACTACTCAATAGTGACCTCTAGTGGAGCCCTGTGTCATCGACTGGGCATCTGTAAACTGCTGTGTTGCTCCTAAAAATGGACTTTGTTTTGTTCATTCCCAGGTGGATGCAAATGGATCAGAACTCCGGCCATCATATACTCCACACACGTGGCCACCACACTGGTTCCCATCTTGGCGCATGTGCTGTCCTACCCTTTCCCCCTGAAGCCCCACGCCGGGCCCCAGACCTGGGAGGAGCGCTGGACCCTGGTGTCCATATATGCCCCTTATCTGCTGGTTCCCATCATGCTGCTCTTTACCATGCTCTTCTCCCCTGCATACAATTCAAACTCCAAGGTTGGAAACGTGTCTGCTAAACCAAAGAGACAGTAGACATTTGAGTTGAGTTAATTTGTGTGATTCACAACACAATCTTGTTTTTATTACAACACTACAGCAATACACCATTATACACCATTGTTCAATCATTCTTACAGATTAGTCTATGTAGACTACATTAAATGTATTTATTTGTACAAATATAAAGAGGAAAAAATTATGTATAGCCTATAGGACTGACACAATACTTGTATAAACTGTTATGTCACATGAAAGTGTTGTTGGTATCAATGTAAGGGGCAGTCCACAGTCCACCACCATCATCGGACACCACCATAAATGCTGTACAATGTTTTGTTGTTTTAAATTGTTAAGATTGAACAAAATACAATTTTAGAATGTAAGATATGAGTGTAATGTATTTATTTGAGACATTATGTTACGTTATGGACGAGGCTTGGGCCAATGAAATCTAAAGGTGAAAGGGGAGCATCACAGAAAAACCATATATCCAGAATTCATTCTCACTTAAGTCCAGGCATTTGACTATGAATTCACAGTGAACAACAACAAAAACAATGGTTTATTAGATTGTAATGGCCATGTTAAACATACCAGTGTATTCGGACCAACTATTGGTATTGTAAACCAGTGGTGTAAAGTACATTTACTTTAGTTGCTAATTACTTTGCAGATTAAAATTAGCAGTACAAATTACTATAAATAAATACATTGTTATCACATCAAGTATGCAGTAGTGTACAATAATTATAGTATATAAATAAAATAAAATACATATTTACGCTAATACCTTTGTTGTAACATCTCAATGCAGGACATTTGCTTGCAACAGTGTATGTCTACAGTGTGGTATTACTACTTTTACTTCATTAAAAGACCTGTGGTGGAAGCAGTGGTGGAAGTACTACCACTGCTGTAAACAGAGCTGTTGCCTTCCTCCACCGTGGCCACCAGAGGGTGGACATCTCCAACACAATGTTGACAACATAAACATGCCTATGTTATATTATGTTTTTAATTCTCCTAATTATTTGTCATCATAAAGTGTCAGTTCCAGGTAAGGGTGAAAGTGGGCTATAGGTGAGGGGTGAGGGGTTATTCATGCAATTTGACCACCAATCCATATGTTCCCTTTTGAAAAATCAAGCCATTGTCTGTCGTTAATATGTTGGAAAATAGCACTTCTAAAAGTTTAAATATCATTACAAACTCGTTGAATTATGCATTGTATCTGAATTATATTCGAGCAGGGCGGCGGTTTCAGCGTGCTATATTCTACAGCGGAAGGAACAACGTGGCGCGGGACTACGCGGAAGGATATCCTATAAAGCTAAAAGAGTGCACTACGTTCCAGTATTGTTGAGTGGCGTCTCTGAGCGTCTCTGTGGGCTCCGTCCAGACCACTCATTTATACATGTAATGTCATTTTATAACATTCATGTCATTGTACAGGAGTTCAGAGTCGAGAGCAATGACACCGTGTAGTGTCCGCAGCAGCCAGCTTATATGACGAAGACTTTGCTGAACAAAATGTTGTGATGTCACACGGATATAAATATATGATTGCCATCGAGCCAAGATTGTTTTTTGTTTGTTACAAGAGAGACAGACTGGTGTCTTGTGGACCCGGACATCTCGGCAGAGGACATCCATAACAAGACAACACGGAGTTATTCTGGGGCCGTTTGCGTTGCGTCCCGTCCAGATTTGAAGAGCCTCACTGCTGGCTAGCTGGTCAGTTCACATCATCATCCATGGTTTAGGTGGACATCTCTGTTTATACTGAGGTGGTAGTGATGACAGCCCATGGATCCTGCTGCTAACACGAAGGCCCATGAAGAGCCCAGCGGGCAGTATGGTAGTCGGGGTGGCGGTGTGTCCCTCCAGGGCTAGCGTCAGGTATCCGGGGGTCTCTGCAGGGCTAGAGTCAGGTATCGGGGGGTCTCTGCAGGGCTAGAGTCAGGTAGTTGGGGGGTCTCTGCAGGGCTAGAGTCAGGTATCCGGGGGTCTCTGCAGGGCTAGAGTCAGGTAGCTGGGGGTCTCTGCAGGGCTAGAGTCAGGTAGTTGGGGGGTCTCTGCAGGGCTAGAGTCAGGTATCCGGGGGTCTCTGCAGGGCTAGAGTCAGGTAGTTGGGGGGTCTCTGCAGGGATAGAGTCAGGTAGTTGGGGGGTCTCTGCAGGGCTAGAGTCAGGGATCCGGGGGTCTCTGCAGGGCTAGAGTCAGGGATCCGGGGGTCTCTGCAGGGCTAGAGTCAGGTAGTTGGGGGGTCTCTGCAGGGCTAGAGTCAGGTAGTTGGGGGGTCTCTGCAGGGCTAGAGTCAGGGATCCGGGGGTCTCTGCAGGGCTAGAGTCAGGTAGTTGGGGGGGTCTCTGCAGGGCTAGAGTCAGGTATCCGGGGGTCTCTGCAGGGCTAGAGTCAGGGATCCGGGGGTCTCTGCAGGGCTAGAGTCAGGGATCCGGGGGTCTCTGCAGGTGCAGCAGCTTTGCAGGGCGACGTCTAGGACGGCATCATGTAGACTGTGGCCATCCTACACACGTGTGCCCACCTAAAAGCATTGGAGATAGACGCATGGCTAGCGAGCTGGGTCAGCACAGGACAGCTGGTATACAGGTGCTATGGGACTGACACATTAGTACACTGGGATACGTCTCTAGACGGGATGGGCAAATAATATGGCTGTGATTTAAGGATATAAACCCAGACCAGTTCCCAGGAGTTATAACATAGAGACATCTTTAAGTGACTGTGGTCCCCCACAAGTAACAAGCGTCAGGAGCCCCTGCCAAACGGAACCAGGAGGAGCCCCGTGTTTACCCTGACACCCATCCATCCATCCATCCATCCATCCATCCATCATGGAGACCGTGGGAGACTTCGAGTACAGCAGGAAAGACCTGGTCGGACATGGGGCATTCGCAGTTGTTTTCAAAGGAAGACACAGAAAGGTAAAGGACACTGCAGAAGCATCACACACACACACACACACACACACACACACACACACACACACACACACACACACACACACAGAGAGAGCACAACAACCACATTCCCTGCGCGTTTTATTATTTGTCTCCAAATATAAAAGAGGGCAAGTGACGCTTGCCTTGTAAATCTGGGTCAATGCATAATGCAGTGGACACATCTCTGGTGACTTCATCATGATCATATCTCTGCAACAGCAAAACACAAATCAGGGTTCGTGTGATATCAAGCGATGTAAGGCAGGCAGTGCGACCTTATTTTTTTAATCTTATTTCATGCGTATGTTACCTTTTTATCTTTGAACTGGATGTGCTTTTGTGTGGGGTGGTGTGAGGTGTCTATAGCCATAGACGCCCATTCATGAAACCGGTGACTCAAGCAGCAGCAGCCCATCGCTTGCTGACGTACGAGCAGCTGCAGGGAGGATGGTGTGTTTCGCCACAGGTCCTTATGTAAGGACCATTCATTCTCTCAGCCAATCACCTTTCACCGTGCTGTGCAATATGTAAAAACACACGCATGTTTACTGCGATCACGTGTTCAAGGTGTGTGTATGTTTTAAGATGCAATTGAATTGAAGATGCACATGTATAATATGGGAATAAAGGAGATATCAGGTTTCTAATCTATTGTGTGTGTATCTCTGTCTTTGTTTGTTTGCACATATAAATATGAGAGCAAATCAAGAAGTGATAGTTTAGCAGTTTTTTGACCCCCAGACAAAATGGCTCTAATCTCTAATCAAGTGAAGAGACTGAAAGGCGAGCCAAACAGCCGTCTGGGCAATATTATCTGACATCTGACCTTGTCGCCTTGTCTTTGCCAGCCAGTGTGAGATCAGGTGAGCAATTTCATCTGCTGCTCACATGCCACTACTGAAATGGACCCTGCGTGTGACCAGTGTATTTGTAACCACTAGCATCTGAATGACCTGTGAATAGCCTCTGCTATTCTAGGGACATTTCCACTTAAGAGGACAACAGGAGTGAAGGAGGTTGCGTGCAACACAAATGATCGATGACTTCACCCTTTGCCAAAACCTATGCTAATGTTATTGTCACCACACCACGGTTGGCCCTATCGTGGTGAGTCCAGCAGTGCTGCGGATCGACGCTAATCTCTACGTTGCTCACCCCACCATAATCTCACCGTGATTCACAAATGAGATCATAAGCAATGTGCGCAGCAGAAGCATCTCTCCAGCGATGCCTCCTAATGCAGAACGTGCTTACTCTGCATGACTCACCACCACCAGTCCACACTGTGTGGCACAAAAAATCTGCAACTAAGAGTTTGTTTCTTCTCAACCTCACGCTACTTAATGTTGGTGTCGGAGGAGTGTGGGTTTCTAGGAAGGCCTCATCATCACCAGACATTAGCCACACTTGGCCGAATGTGGCTTTCAGCAATGCATGGTGCCAGCAATGTAATGTATACACACAAACAGGACGCCGGGTTCACTCCGGTGTCACGGTATCGGCCGATGCCAGAGGCGCTGCACGCTCCCAGATCTAGAACATCTCATATTAACCTAGATTTACTCTTGGACCCTGGCTGGAGCTCCTGCTTTGTTTCCTATCAGCGGAGTTCCATTAATTTTTAGTTTTAATTTTCTCGCCCCTCTTTACTCCACCCAGGGACAGTACAGGCCCTCGAGCCTCAGGGCTTGCTAGCACAACACTACTGTAATTCTCTTCACTTGCTTGGCCCTCTCTAACCCCCAACAAAGGGTGTAAACATTGACAATGCCATGGATGCCAACTGGCTTGGCTCCAGTACATTCAAACACACAACGCTGATCTTGATGGACATGGGGCATCTAAAGCGATTTCACCTAATTGCGCACTTTTTGGTGTCTTCTCTTCTCCTCTTCTGTACTTTGTAGAAGACTGATTGGGAGGTGGCCATCAAGAGCATTAACAAGAAGAACCTGTCCAAGTCCCAGATCCTCCTTGGCAAGGAAATCAAAATTTTAAAGGTGAGTAAATGTGCTTCTTCCCACTTATCTTAAAACTGTGACTGTTAATTGACATTAATCTTGAGCAAAAGAAAAGTAGCTCTTCTGTTTTTAAATAAGAGTATATTCTCTGTGTTTTCTTTTAATCAGGAACTTCAACATGAAAACATTGTGGGACTTTACGATGTCCAGGTAGGCCCCCATTTCATTTGAAGATTTAATGTGTTTAAAACATATGTTGTTTTCTGTGGAAAAATATATTTGCCTTGCAAAGTGATCCTGAGTCTAATGCATTATCTGTGACCGTGTCCTTATTTTACGATCAAGTTGCTGATATTGTGGGTTTTTGTTTACATGGGAAATAGTAATAGACCCTTCCCTTTAGTCAGTTTAGGCCGCTGCACTAAATGTTTAATTCAACTAATAAGTGTAAGTGGATCGCTTATCTCTCTGCAGCTTCGTGTCAGAGGGAGTGTATGGCCATATGGCAGAACACTTCAGGGAAAGTTATAATGCTTGAATAAGCTGTGGTGTGCTCGAGACCCGCCAGAGGTTTCTGATGCCTCATCTCTGTTCCACTACTCGCATTGAGACCTCTCAGAGAATAACAATGAAATTCCCTATAGAACTGCAACCTTAATATAGAAATTTGCTAAGTACCTGGAGAATCAATGTTGCTTTCCGACAGAATGTTTTTTCCTCAGACAGAAAGCACTGCCATTGCTTTATGTTGGTCTCTGCTGGGCCGTCCTGCGCTTGTCAGAGTTGGCAGATTCAGAGTCCCTAGTATTGCAGAGCTCAATACTATTGCCAGCTCTGCATCCTATAGCCTCGCCCTCTATCAGATCCATGGTAATAAATGTGCTTTTCTGGCTGCACTGCAGCTAATCTCTATCAGTGTTTTGTGGCCAAGAACGCAGGTCATTCACTTGGAACGTGGAGGATATATTGCAGTGGAAGGCTGGGAGGCCCTGTTGACTTCCATAGGAGAGAGTAATGGGTTTTAAAATGTTGCACATGATGAACCAATAGCTCTAGAAGTGGAGCTTACATAACACACTGCTGTTGACATGACAGCATGTGACGACCCCGGTCAGACCGTCCATTTCCAATCATTATGACGCGGGTTACTTACTCAATGTTAGCATGTAGCAGAATCCCAAATGAAAGCTGCATGCAATGTATTAATTCATTGATGTGACAATGTTGCATCAAATTCCAGAAACCACATACTGTTATGATGCAGATTAGAGATTTTTGCAAGAACATTTTTAGATTAAATGTTGTAATGACCAAAGATTGGGCTCAGATGGAGAAAGAGAGCCAGGCTTCTTACATAGTCCAGTCCAAAGCGCTAGCCCCATGTTGGGGCACTTACTTTGTTTATCCAAGCCTCCCACAGGGAGCCTCCCTCTCCCACCATCCTCAACCCTTTAATTGACTCCACGTGTTCCCTGTGACGTTGATGGACTCGTTCATACAGGGTGACGTCTATAATTTTCAATGGATTTATTTAATCAGGTGAATCCCATTGAGATAGAATCTCATTTTAAAGAGAGACCTGAGTGTCAAGAATCAAGAATCAAGAATTAGAACAATAATCTGGCTAAAAGTTATCTATAGAGAGTGGTGTTGAAGCATTTGTTGGAAGGCATTTGGGTGCGAGCGTGAGCACCTTAATGGAAAACAAAAAGGCCATTTTGTCCATCCCTTTCATTGAAGTACTTCATTTACAATGCTTTTATAAATGTTTTGCCCGTATCAAATAATTACTTGTACTTGGTGATATTGCGATTTCTATAATACATTGATTAATTGTTCAGCCCTAAAATGCAGTTTAAAAATAAAATGGGAAGAACAGAAAATGCCACACAAAGGTTACCACATGCGTCCAATTACTCTGACTAATCTGCCCCTGTTGAAGATGAGCTGCTTTGCATGTGTTGGTGATGGTCTTCTGCAGCTGTCGAGCTTGGCTAGCAATGGTCTGCAGTGTGGTTCAGTAGACGCCGGTGCGTTCTGTGAGCTGGGAAAGGCTCAGGAAGACATGTCCTTCTGGAAGTAGAGCGTGGAGGATGCGGCCATTGCCCTGGTTTTGATGCCTTCCTTGTCAACCCCAATTTCCATCTGTCACCAAGTTTCTACCTTCTTGTTTGCTCTTTGTCTGTGTTCTCGATAGACGCAGTCGTCTTTCGTAGATATTTCATAAAATACTGTTGTGTTGTTTGTGCATCGCTCTCTGGGTCCACTAGAATAATGCTTGGCAGCCATCTCTCTTATTGCTATTTATCTTCCTGTGAGCTTTCGATATTGTTCCCATTGTGTGGGACCCTTACTCTCCGTTTTTTTGGATACATTTCCCTGCTGGCGTGTGTCCAGTCTGCTCAGCTGTTGGGGCAGACAGGAGCCATGTGGTTGTGTCACTGGGTTTAACCAGCGGAGCAGGACGCATGACGTGGGGGCAGGCCTTCCTCTGTCGCCCGTCATGAAAAAGATGTTGCGGTCTGTCTCTTTGCATGTCTTCACGCTGTGGTGTATCCCCAGCCACATCACTACAGCAAATCTAATTGAGAACATTTTTCAATTTGTGTTGAAGTAGTGTAAACAATGGTCTAGAAGTCTGGTGCGCTGTTCTAAGCCTGCTTAAGCGGCTCGGCTGGGTACCAGTGCACGGCTGTGTTGGTTTTATTGGGTCAGAGCTGAGGGTTACAGATTCCCACTGCAGCCCTGCTGTTAAAAGTTTAAAATACAACCAAGACCAAGTATTTTTTCTTCTTTGTGTGCAATGTCATGCCAATAGGCAGAAGCAGGCCAGACATTTTTAGACTAATTTTTTATAGGCAATTAGGCATATGGGTCCAAACTGTATGTCTGGTTATTCTGGTTAGACAGAGGCAGTGGAATTGCTACTCAATGGTTTTGGGCAACATTTAATTAATTGTGACATGCAGTGCTGCCCAGGGCTTCAGGGTTTCTTCAATGACTTGACAAAGAAAAGTTTGTTATGGTCGCTCTCTCGCTTTCTCTCCCTCTCTGCCCACACTGTAAAGCATGCTTCCAACGCTGTAGCAGCCACTCTGTGGTTTTGTTGCGTTGATTAGAATACCACCCTGATACTGCTAATGTATAGTATTGTTGTTAATCAAATAAAAGCAGACATGGTGTCTGAATATTGCCATGCACAGATTACAAGCAAGCTAAGCACTTGAGGAAAACATTCTTCACATAGCCTCCATTTTTTAAAACAACAGAGTAAAATAAACCACGATAGGATGGTTTATTTTACTCTGTTGTTTAAAAAATGGAGGCGATGTGAAGAATGTTTTCCTCAATTCAAGCCGCACGTTCAGAAGGTTCATGAACCCACTGTGGTCCTACGTTGTGCAGAGAATGTGTTTCATCTTGTGGAGTGAAACCTTTTTGGGTCTTGGGTTGAACCTTGAAATTAGGTGCAACCCAAGATATGGCCGAACTTCTGGCGGGGGGGAAACCAGCAAGTACGGAGGGGTGGAGTCATACAGGGTTTCCTGTTTTGTGATTTACTTTAAGCCAATATATTCATCTGGACAAGGCGAGAGAGGGAGGGGCAAGATGGACATTTCATTGGGGGTCATTACAATGAAAGTCCATTCATTCTCTCCAGTCATAGAGCTTGAAGGTAAGAGTGAGTGAGGGGCGGGTTTGTTCACAAAGCTTAGAAGTCATGTGACATTGTGTGGTGCAATCATAACACAACGGCAACTTCCTGCACTGTAATAACACAGTGTTCTACCTCAGGGGCTGGGCCACGGGACTCGGTCTACTCTCTAGAGGGCAGTTAACAAAGGCTTGGTGGGGGGCGGGGAGGGGGGGAGGAGCAGCGAGGGAATAGCCTTGCCTGTACTTGGATATGCTCTGGTTGGGCGGGGGGATGGTGGGGGAGAACATTGGAGTAATTTCCTAGAAAGCCACTTGTGTAACCCAATGTGCACATTCCAACAGAGGTCTTGTTTTCTACAGCTCATTATATACACACACACACACACACACACACGCACACGCACACACACGTGAGCCGTCTGTACATCCCCCTAGCGCTCCCTTCAATTTTTTTTTCTGGTGTGAAGCATTGGTCCGCTGAACCTGCGCAGGCTGGTAAAGGAGGCTGGTCCTGACTGCTGATTGGTCGAGAGGAAGAGGGTCCTGCGGGACTGTACTCTAGACACGCGCGTGTTCAGTGTTCTTCTTGGTGTGCTTTACATGGCCAGTTTCTGAGTATTTTCAGCAGGAGCATCTGCTCTGGTGGCTACCTTGTTTTGCTGGCAACGTGCCCGCGGAGTCCGAAGTCTGCCATGTGTGAATGGAACACTGTGCCCTATTTGAGTGTTGGCCAACACTACATGGGGCAAACAATTGTCACTTCATCTGGACTGCTGCCTGGACACCCTCCCATGGCTTCTCTGCTGCGGCCGCTCACTGCAAACTATGCTCCTATTCCTTCTACTGTTACACAGAAAACAACACAAACCCAGAGAGACGGCACACAGTGTGTTGTACTGTGTGTTGTCTCTCTGGGTTTGTGTTGTTTTCTGTGTCCAAATAGAGTGGTGCGCACCAGCCCATGATATACTTGATCCAGGGCACTGACGGTATTCAGTGACGCTATTAACTGTGACAGGGATGACACTGTATTGACTGACGCTATTCAGTGTGAGCCATGCTTTGTGTAAGAGTCATCACTGGAGATGCTCTCAATTGCACGTGTGTGTGTGTGTGTGTGTGTGTGTGTGTGTGTGTGTGTGTGTGGTAATGGTAATATATAGATTGTGTGTGTGTGTGTGTGTGTGTGTGTGTGTGTGTGTGTGTGTGTGGTGTGTGTGTGTGTGTGTGTGTGTGTGTGTGTGTGTGTGTGTGTGTGTGTGTGCCTTGGTAATATATAGATATTGTATATAGATATCTTGAGATGAGACTAGATATTGTCTTAGATTCTTTAAGTGTTTTATTTTCCTGGTTTTACAATAAAGTAATGTAACTTTCTTAACTTGCCAAACTGTTGTAGCTTTTCTAGCTAACCTACGTTATTATGGCAGTATCAATAAACTAACAAAACTATTTATATTTGATGTAGTGGCCATCACCCAGGCCTGTGTGTGTGTTTTGTGTGCCTGGCCGGTGGTTTTCCGGAGCTCCAGACATCATCTGTGTTCCACAGCTCACCTCTGACCTCCCAAATCCTCCCCACCCTTCCCCCTAAACTAGGCCTTTATGGAGCCAAGTCCCTTTGGAAAGCAGCTCAGGGCGAACATGCTACATTATGTAATCTCCTCCTGACTGGGCCATGGAGGTCTGCAGACACGCACATCCCCCCCGCCACCATTTGCACCCACCAGACCCTCGCTGGGATAGGAGCGCTGATGACCTGAATGTCTCCTAGTTTTTATGTTCATTTTATGTTCTGATTTAGCTTTCATAAGGTCATCAGTTTGACCTTATCAAACTGTCCTGCCCAACACGTACACTCCGCTCCTCCAGCTCCATCTCTCTGCAGCAGCCACGCTGCAGACTTAAAACCATGGGAGCCAGGGCATTCAGTTGTGCTGCTCCACGGCTGTGGAACTCACTCCCAGACCCCATCAAAGAGGCAGTCACTCAAGTCCTTCAAAGCTCTCCTCAAAACACACCTCTTCAGACTGGCATTTAAGGATCTGTGTTAAAATGTTATTGTTTTTTTTGTTTGTTTTTAACTGATCCTCCTATGTACAGCGCTTTGGGTACTAGAAATGCGCTCAATAAATTAGAATTATTATTATGCCAGTGACAGTCTGATGTTTATGGATGAAACTCAGACTGAATGCGATGAGTGCTTGTTGAAAATGCAACACTATTAGCAGTTACTAGTGCAAATGAACCCTTGTGATCTATGAGCAAGCTTGCTGCTTATAATGCTTGATGGTTTTGGAGCATCTCGGCTCAGTACAGTGTTGTCTGGGCTGTGGGGGGGAAGTACACTAAAAATGTCACACACATACTGTACATACATACATACATACATACATACATACATACATACATACATACAAAGAGTGAGTTGAGATCTTTCCTCGTGAACTTTTTGTTTTCTTATTGCAGCACAAGTCAGGCTGTTGTTGCTGTTGATTCAACACAGACTCCCAGGGAACAATACTCCAAGAAATAGTTTTGTTTGACTTTTTCGTGGTGTTTTCCATGAGACAAGCCACGCATTGGCTATTAGGAGGTTGTGCTGCTGACACGGCTTGAAAGATGATAATAATTCAGTTCCACTCTGTGATTCTCCCAATTTCTTCCAGGAAATGCCGAACTCTATATTCCTTGTTATGGAGGTAAGTGTAACCACCCTACCAATAAAACACACACACACACACACACACACACACACACACACACACACACACACACACACACACACACACACACACACACACACACACACACACACACACACACACACTATGCAGTGTTGTTGTCCCTCCAGTTTCGCAACACCTCTGGCTGGCAGGAGAGGCATAACAAACTCAGCCGTTAGCTCAAACTCTCTGACCCCCCCCCCCCCCCCCCCCTATTTTCTAGGAACCCCTTTCCTCGAAAGCCGTTGCCAGATTCTAGTTTGTCTACTCGCTATGTTTAGATGGCTCTCTAGCCAAAAAAAATCTGCATAAATTCCTCTAGTCCCTCTCTCTACTGTTTCTGTGGGAATGTTTTTATGTTGTTTTTGCAATCAATATTGGGTTAGGAATTGTTTCTGCCATGCCAACAAGATCATTCATTTCACTGTTAGACTTTATATGTTTACATATTGATCAAGCCAAAGTAAAAAAAAAGTCAAAGTATTTGTGGTAACGTTTCAGACTAGAAGCTGTTTTGCAGCCTTGCTCTGTATCTCAAGATGGTCTGTATCACAGCTACAGTACATATGGTGCAAGCAGACCAAGAGCTGGCTTCACCATCGCTGAATACCTCTTACAATGATGCAGTAGCAAGGCCAGCAAAGAGCCTTCCTATGAAGGGCTAAGGGGGTTTACTTTGTTGAAAACCTAAAAAGAACATATATTTTCGATTTTGGCTCCCTATATTATTCGATGCAATATATGATGCCTGTTCTGATACAACTACAGTCGGTCAGCAGGTTTAGTGCATGACCTCGCTTTTATGTGAGCCATCATTCGACCATGATAAGACATACATGCTGTTCCAAAATATGTGCACACAGTTTTTCTGTTCACACATCATTTGTCCTCTCATTGTCCCCCCCCCCGCCCCAGTACTGCAATGGAGGTGATCTGGCAGACTATTTGCAAGGTAAGCAAAACTTTTAACAATCTCCTCAATCTCTGGAGTATTGTTGTTGGTCAGAGCAGCCTGACGGAGACGTCCTCTGGCTGACTCTCTGTTTACGGGTGCAGTGGTGGGAGTTGACTGCATGTGGATACTGTAAGTGTGCATTACGTCTGTGATGAAGACAGACAAGGTCGTTGTTGTCCATACTGTAATGCATTGGTGTGTTGGTTATGTGAGGCTTGTCTGTGTTGGAGGAACGGTTGCGGCTCTCCAACAAAGGCCTTCTTTCTCCAGTTTAGAGATCGAGCAGTCAGCACAGCAGCGAAGGCCACAGGGGTGGGTGGGTGGCACCCAAGGGGACACTTGTCTCCTTGCAGGACTGTTGGCTTAAAGTAAATCAAATGTAGCAGAAAGGAAAGCCATTATTATAGGCCGTATTATTATTAAACCCAACCCCCCTTTTGCTCCAAAATGCTCATATTTCTTAGAGGTCTGGTCCAAAACAGGTACTCCTGCCTTTGATTGACCATAGCGTCAGTTGTCAGGATATCACCATTTACTCTGCAAGTTGATTTGATTGATTTGCTATAAATCATTATTGCTGCTCATAACCAAAGGATGATTGTTGAAATGAGGTTAACGTGAGGTCTGAGTTGACGATCCTTTTAAATTTGAGTGCTTCCTCTCTCCAAGTGAGAACCGTCGGTGGCGAATTTCGTCGTATTGCTGTAATGAGTTGCTCATAAGTAGTTATAAGATGTGAACTCCAGCTCTGGGTTTCTCTCCACCACAGCCAAGGGCACGCTGAGGGAGGACACACTGAGGACCTTCCTGCAGCAGATAGCGGCCGCCATGCGTATCCTCAACAGCAAGGGGATCATCCACCGCGACCTCAAGCCGCAGAACATCCTGCTGTCCTACGTGGGCCGCAGGAAGTCCAGCATCAACAGCATCCGCATCAAAATAGGTGAAGAGGCCTTCTTCTTCCTCCTCAGATGCTTGGTTTGATTCCTGACATGAGGACTGTCCTCTGCACCCTGTTCTACAAATGAATAATGCTATGTTGCTGTTGTTGCATTGAATCTGATATTTGTCATGTGTCTTGATGATGTGATTGATGAACGGAGTACTGAAATACATTCACAATTTTATCACTTCTCTTGACTCTGAGGCAATAGTAGTCTGTAGTCCGTTCAGGGTTTTGGAACAAGCTGAAGAAATAGTATTTCTTTCAGTGATTATTTATTTAATGTTTGGAAGAAAAAAAATCCTTTGATTATTGTCCATGTTCTTGCTGTGAGGGGGGGGGTATTGATCAATAGGTGTTTAGGTGTGTGTGAGTGTTGTTGGATCTAATAATAACAGACAATCGCTGACTGCTCTGTTTCCAATGTGTCCTTCTCCTCGTCCTCGACGTCCCTGCAGCTGATTTTGGCTTCGCCCGTTACCTCCAGAGCAACATGATGGCCGCCACGCTGTGTGGCTCTCCCATGTACATGGTGAGAGGGCATCTTCACCTCCGCTGTTCATTTGTGTTCGGCCACTCGGATTTCGAGTCCTTCTGAAATAGCCGCCGACTCAGCCGTGTGTGTGTGTGTGTGTTGTGTGTGTGTGTGTGTGTGTGTGTGTGTGTGTGTGTGTGTGTGTGTGTGTGTGTGTGTGTGTGTGTGTGTGTGTGTGTACCTTGTGCTCTCGCTCTCTCTCTCTAGGCACCAGAGGTCATCATGTCCCAGAACTACGATGCCAAGGCAGACCTGTGGAGCATCGGGACCGTCATCTACCAGTGCCTTGTCGGCAAACCACCATTTCAGGTCAGTACGCCCGTACAGCTGCTGACTGCAAGCAGCTACCTCATGTATGATGCATTGTTTCTATATAGAGATATTTATGCACTCATTTGTGTGTGTGTGTGTGCGTGTTATAGGCTAATAGCCCTCAGGACTTGAGGATGTTCTACGAGAAGAACAAGAGTCTACAGCCAATGTAAGTCAGGAAAAATAACACACCGTCATGTTGAAACACATTTTTTGGTGCCTTGGCTTGCAAAATATGTACAGACAAGACGGGTGTTATTGCGATCGCTAATGTTTGGCCGAACGTATTTCCGAGGTTTGGTTTTAGTGCTCATATAAAAGAGGCTGTATTTGTTTTTGCTGTTCCCTCAGCATCCCGAGAGAGACGTCTCCCCATCTAAGTGACTTGCTGCTGGGTCTGCTGCAGAGGAACCAGAAGGACAGGATGGACTTTGGTCAGTGCTGACCCAAACCCACAGGAAGTCATTAGCGTGACTCTGAGAGATGTCTCTTGAAATGCTAATGCCTTCCTCACTTATGATGATTTGTCTTATGTTTACTCTCTCTGCAGACATGTTCTTCGACCATCCTTTCCTGCAGCCGTTATCTACCATCAAGAAATGTGAGTACGGCTCATTAGTGAACCAATAGTTAGATATTAGTTAATTAGTGAACCAATATAAATATAATAATAATAATAACGTTTTTATTCTCCTGGCCCAGCGTGTCCCGTCCCGGTCCCCAGTGCCTCCCATGTTGCTTCGGACAGTTCCTGTGGAAGCTCACCTAATATTCGCTACAACTCCCCACCGGTGAGTATTACCATGTACATTGTGAGTATTACCATGTATACTCTGTACATGGCCGCTGTATGTATATTCAGCAGTGGAGCATCACGTACATTTAGGGGCGACATTTCATACGGGCTTCATATCTTGGTATGAAGAGAACTCTAAAGGCGTTGCACTATGCTGCTGGTTACGCCGACACTAATGATGATATTAATGAGGAGATTAGCTGTGTGTATTAAAGGCGTGCGCTTCGCTTCGCACCACACAGCCAGTGGGAACGCAGGCAAAGTGTTTTTCCCACAATGTCACAGTTCTTCTAGCTGCGGCATTGCGATTGCATTAGTTGGACAGTCAGCACTGCCCTCGCCTCCTCGAGTGCCTTTTAATTGCATTGTCCAACAGCCAAATCAAAACTTAATCCTCTCCTTCCTTCCCCGTCTCCACATTTCTTCCCCATATCTCTTTTGTCTTGCCCCACCCCCTCTGCCCTGCGCCTCCTCAAAATGCTGTACACACACCCACCTGCTCCCTCGGTCGTGCCCCTCCCCCCAGTCTCTCCCGGACATGCAGACTCTGGCGGAGGACGTCCTGTCTTCGCCCCCGCTGGGCCCGCCCAACTACCTGCAGCTGTCCAAGGAGTCTGCGGGCAGCACCAGCAGCAAGACCTCGTCCTGTGATACGGACGACTTCGTCCTGGTGCCCCACCTGTCCACAGAGAGCTGTGAGGAGAGACACCGCACGCACGCACACGCACACACACACACACACACACACCACACACACACACACACGCAAGCACGCACACACGCACACACCACACACACACTCACGTGCACACACAGAGTTGCTGCAACTCTCATTGGCTGAAATCGTGGTTAGTGACATCACATAGCCCCAGTTTGAATCACAGAAAGCTGCATGACTGTCTTTGTGTGTTGTCTACACACTCCTTTTAGACTTTTTTTTACTTGGATATAAATCCACACGTAAGCAGCACTTGGTGTAGACAAGCAGCACCTGCCATGTACACACAATAACAAGCACGTGTCTCTGGGACGACCAACTGGGGTTCATGTGGATCACTTCAGTGAACGCCAGCCACATGACCTCTCTCAGGGCCTTCAGTGAGCCTCAACACACTCTCCTATAAACACAACACACACTCCACACCTGCTACCGCTTCAAAGATAGCAAGTCAGAATACCACCAAGGATGGTTTCCATGTCTGTTTTGAAATTACCTCAAATCTGATGATGTATCGGACAACACTGGTTAACAAAAACCAGCATTGACTTATTTAATATAGACTGGGCCTCCTGGTGTGTGGGAATAGTAATCTCCTGGTTCCTCTCTTGTCAGATGACCAACCGATGGGAGGAGCCGGACGTCGGGCATCGGGAGAATTCCTCGTGTGTGGAGGGTGAGTGTGATGCCGCGCTGTTTTCCCTCTTATAACATCAGTAACATATCTAATAAGATGACTGGAGAGTCCCAAGCAGCGTTTCTGACGGTCCACAAACCACTGGCTCTGCAGAGGTTTTCTCCGCGCCTACGTAAATGTTTTCTTTAGTTAAACCACTATTTTGACATGATTACCCCTTGCGAGCACAGCAACAGACCAGCAGACACATTGTCCTCGAAGCGGCACACACTGGCTAGCTAGGCTGCTTTATCTAAAACCAAAAACAACCAGAACATTGCGTGTCAAAGCGTTGGTCAGTGGATGCGATTCAAGGATTAAAACAGCTTGGGTGTGCAATGGAAAGATGACGTCATGAACAACCGTTTGTTCATGACAAAATAACAGTCGCACACATATAGCCGATGACCGTGTGTGCATGTTGTTTTGCTGCACTATTGTTTGCCGTGTCATGCAGCTATTTGCGTCTCTTCATCGTCGTCGTCGTCGCCACCAGTCAGTGAAACGGCGGCTCCTGGTCTAGTGCAGCAGCGGCGGCTATAAATATATTGTGTTACTGTTCCTCCGATGGTGTACTCGCTGTCGTACACAGGAAGTGAATCACTCCCAGGCCGCGTATATCGTCTTTAACATGCGAGTGCCGCCCAACCATAGACTGCGTGTGTGTGTGTGTGCATGCGTGTGCGTGTGTGGTGGAGCGGCAGTGCATGTTGGACCTGAAACCGACACTGCGACGTGCTGCTCGGCACGCTAAAAGAGGAGCCTGGTGTCGCCGCCAGAGATAATAATAGACTTATGACCAGCCGACACGTGCAGAGGAACCACGGTGACGGCGCTCTGTTTTGAGGCTTCTTCACCCTTGAGGTTGCTTTGCTTCTTGCTCTCATGGAAGTGTGTCTCTCTGTGCTGTTTTTATTTCCTGTTCGCTTTCTGTACAAGTTGCCCTTTGTTCACCTGAACCCATTTCCTCACATTACACACAAATACATATTAACATATGTCAGTAAATATACTAGATATAAAGATGTGTGTCACGTCAACAAATCTTCGGCACATTGCAGCTTTTCCTGTGCTGGCTTCGCTGGCTTCTTAAGCAGCTGGTTTATGAGAGGACTATACTGTACTGTACTAATACTACATTGAGATAAACAAATAAACAAACAAGAAGGGAAGAAAATGACTCCACCACATACACTCTGTGCATATCCTCCTTCTCTCTGTTAGTAAATAGGTCAGTTGGTCTTGGCTTGTCTCCTGGTCTCTATCTCTCCTCGTCCCATCAACAGACAAAAGGAGATATATCTGAGTTGGCCTGTCCCACATTTTGAACAATATGTACTGTGTGTGTGTGTGTGTGTGTGTGTGTGTGTGTGTGTGTGTGTGTGTGGGTGGGGAGGTGGGGGTGCTGTGCTCTTTGATTGTTGATGATTCCTCTGTTATTGACTTTCTCCCTTTCTTGGTATTTGTGTATTCATTTATTTATTGCTGGGGTGAGTGGACGCCAACACACGTTTTCCTCGACGCTTCTCAGAATCTCAACGAGTGGATTGGGAACATGCGGAGGCTTTCTGTGGGTTCTTTGTCCGGGCGAAGCTCTGTGTACCGACCAGCGTGTCTCACGTGGAGCTGCGAGCGTGACTCCTCCCCCTAGCCCGCCCCCTTCCTCTCTGGGAACCTCCCCCCTGCTCTCTGAAGCCCATTACATAATACTGGTTTCCAACCAGCACCACCGCCAGTGGCAGCACAACTCCTCCCACTGTCCTATCCCCTGTCTTTGTGTGGGATATGTAAATCTGCCGTTTTGGTGAGCCAGTCATTTCTGTCCAGGAACATTTGGTTTCCAGTGGAATAACAAAAGAATGCAAATGAGCTCCACTCGTGCCTCCTCCTGTGTTGCTTGGCTGGGGTCTGTGCTGCTCATAGCTGAGCTCCGCCCAGCCCAGCTCATAAGTAGCCTGGCCCCGCCCACATAGCGCATCTTGTTGAGCAGGGCTCCTCCCACATCGCAGCTGATTGGTCGCTGCCTTTGTGTGTTTACATGGATGGGCCGGCCCCCTCTTGGAGCACACGCTTGTGCCTCTAGCAGCAGGGAGAAACATTATGTTCTGAGAAGTGACTTAGTGGTCCCTGCAGGAAAAAAGGAAGGCACAAAAGCAAACCTTGCAATGCGCTTAGTTTAGTTTATTTAGCATTTTTGTATTTTTGTGTTTATTTTTTTTACAAATCTTTATTTTTAACCAGTCGGCATGTTGGGACGGTAACGGGTTAGAATGGGTGTCGTTGACATCCCTGAAGTCACAGTGCAGCTCCGGGGGCAGCAGCCCAGAGGAACCTGGCTAACGGCGGCGCTGCCCCTCCTCTCCCCCCTCCTCCTCCTCCACCGCAGGACGCTGCATCCCACGCCGGGCCAGACCCCCATGGTGTCCCCCCGCGCCGAGACCACCCCCATCCCCGTGCCCACTCAGGTGCGCAACTACCAGCGCATCAAGCAGAACCTGTCCAGCAGCCCCACCACCACGCTGTACACCTCCCCTAGGTAAGAGGCACCCCCCCGCCCCCCCCCTTCCATGTATAGGCTAAAGCAAGATGTCCGGATGGAATAACTTATTGTCTTGGTTTCTACTTTGTAAAATGGCGATCTAGACATTTCACTGTATGAATTATATTGGTGTTTGGGGTTATCAGAAGTTTGAGTTTGGTTTGGAACTGCAGAGTTTGGTATCACAGGAACACAATAATGCATTGTGTTCGATGTGTGTGCAACAATACTAAACATCGGATAATTAACTGCTTTGTTTATTGAATTGCATCAAGAGAATTGCCTTCACCAAGTATCATGAATCAACAACTCAAAAAGGCTATCTATATCTATGACTCTATATGTAGTTCCCAAAGTTTCACTTGAGTTACATCAGCTGTCTTGCTGTGTGTGTGTGTGTGTGTGTGTGTGTGTGTGTGTGTGTGTGTGTGTGTGTGTGTGGTGTGTGTGTGTGTGTGTGTGTGGTGTGTGTGTGTGTGTGTGTGTGTGTGTGTGTGTGTGTGTGTGGTGTGTGTGTGTGTGAGGGGGGGGGGGGGTGTTGTGATGCTTGTAATGAGACAAAGCCCTTGGAAAGCAGGAGGAAGTCGTGGTGTCTGTTCTTTATCATATGGAATTAGCCTTGTTGTGGCAACACCATGCAGTCAGCTGCCGTGGAGATGAATACAGGGGAAGTAGCCATCTGTCCTCTGTGTTGTGGAACCAGCCTGCGGTTACATTGTTCCGTCTCCTCGCTGGTTTATTCGAGCAAGGTGATTCATTGTTCTGCTATGTCTGCTGTTTCCATTCCCTGTGTTTTTGCAATTCATTATTAATGGCCCGTCCCGATACATCCGATGGGGCTTATTGAGTTTGTAGGTGTTGCTTTTTTCCCCCCAGAGGTGCCTCCCTGTGTTCAGAGCTGGTGTGTTCAGATCTCTGTAGTACCTCTCCTGGCCACTAAGCCTGTTCTCATGTCCTCATTGTGTGTGCTGGTCCAGGTCGGCGCACCGTGGCGGCGCTCCAACACCAGCCCATGGGGTTCCCCAAGGCTCCCTCGGGGTCCCCCGGCGCGGCGGACGTTCCTCAAGCGGTGGGCCGACGCCTCTCCACGGGCAGCTCGCGCCCGTACTCCCCTCTCCCGCTGGGTAAGACCACGTCCGTCCATCCGTGTGGTGATACAAGCACATTTAGTGAGTTTAGGGAGCGTCCACCTAGAACTATGCTGACTAAATCAGTCTACGGTTGGCTGCGGTCCACTTGGACGGCTGGTTAGACTGGATCTTCCATGCAGTCACATCACATACTATGTATGTACTTATGCAACCTGGCACAGAATTTCTTCTGGAGTTAACAGTGTCTATGTATCTATCTGACACTCTGGGTGGACGCATGAGCTCCGCACTTTCGATGTCCACTGATGTTCACAATGAAATTTGACAAGGATTTTGAAATCGCTTTGCGAGGCTAGATCACGCCTCTGTGCGACACCCGCTCGAGGTGGTATAAAGTTGATGCCTTTAAACTAAATGAGGTATGCTTGTAATGCAGTGATGGACGTGGTGTTCGTTGTTTCCTCTCCAGTGGGTACCAATCCGCGGTGCAGCGGTGGCACTGCTGCTGTGGACAACGCTCATTGGCCACGAGTAACGCACGCGCGCAGGCTCCTCCGGAGGTACTCTGTCAGGGCAAACGGCTGGGCTGGCAGCCCCCTGTCGACGGCTGGCTTAGCTTGTACAACAGTTAGCTGTTGCCGTCAGGTGCAACGCAGTCAATGTTGAAATATAGCCTGTGTCTCTCTCTCTATTCAATTTGAATGGCTCATATTTATGGTGAGCAACACATACTTGTCGCTATTAGCCTCACACAATGCAATGCTTGTGTATGTAACCTATTCCAAAACCTGATTGTTTTGACATTTTTGTGTACTCTGCTCTAAGTGGGAAGCCTAATTTCCAATGAGGGATATGTGTCTTGATGCCAATGTGTTTTCTCTGTCTGAATATGCTTATCTCTTCCCACATATTTTGTATATTTAAACTGTTATTGCACAATACGTTGTTATGTTATCAATCTGTTTTGTATTGTACTGTATCGCTATGCAACCTGGCAAAGATTTCTTCGGATTAATAAAGTCTATTCTATTCTAATTCTTCTCTATTCTAATCTAAGAGCAGGTATTTTAATAAGCCATGGTCAAGACGCTAAATTTATCTTTAGAAATTATTTTTCCAAAATAATAAGACGAGTCATATCGCTTGAGCAATGCAAAACAAAATACCGCCTGATCTCTCTCAACAACAAACAA
>PIJE02000086.1:546623-566617 GCA_002895965.2 Coryphaenoides rupestris
CCCCCCCCCTTCCATGTATAGGCTAAAGCAAGATGTCCGGATGGAATAACTTATTGTCTTGGTTTCTACTTTGTAAAATGGCGATCTAGACATTTCACTGTATGAATTATATTGGTGTTTGGGGTTATCAGAAGTTTGAGTTTGGTTTGGAACTGCAGAGTTTGGTATCACAGGAACACAATAATGCATTGTGTTCGATGTGTGTGCAACAATACTAAACATCGGATAATTAACTGCTTTGTTTATTGAATTGCATCAAGAGAATTGCCTTCACCAAGTATCATGAATCAACAACTCAAAAAGGCTATCTATATCTATGACTCTATATGTAGTTCCCAAAGTTTCACTTGAGTTACATCAGCTGTCTTGCTGTGTGTGTGTGTGTGTGTGTGTGTGTGTGTGTGTGTGTGTGTGTGTGTGTGTGTGTGTGTGTGTGTGTGTGTGTGTGTGTGTGTGTGTGTGTGTGTGTGTGTGTGTGTGTGTGTGTGTGTGTGTGTGTGTGTGTGTGTGTGGAGGGGGGGGGGGGGGGGGGTGTTGGATGGCTGTACTGAGACAAAGCACTTGGAAAGCAGGAGGAAGTCGTGGTGTCTGTTCTTTACATATGGATTAGCCTTGTTGTGGCAACACCATGCAGTCAGCTGCGTGGAGATGAATACAGGGGAAGTAGCCATCTGTCCCTCTGTGTTGTGGAACCAGCCTGCGGTTACATTGTCCGTCTCTCGGCTGGTTTATTGTGAGCAAGGTGATTCATTGTTCTGCTATGTCTGCTGTTTCTCATCCCTGTGTTTTGCCAATTCATTATTAATGGCCCGTCCCGTACATCCATGGGGCTTATTGAGTTTGTAGGGTTGCTTTTTTCCCCCCAGAGGTCCCTCTGTGTTCAGAGCTGGTGTGTTCAGATCTTGTAGTACCTCTCCCGGCCACTAAGCCTGTTCTCATGTCCTCATGTGTGTGCTGGTCCAGGTCGGGCACCGTGCGGCGCTCCAACACCAGCCCCATGGGGTTCCCCAAGGCTCCCTCGGGGTCCCCCGGCGCGGCGGACGTTCCTCAAGCGGTGGGCCGACGCCTCTCCACGGGCAGCTCGCGCCCGTACTCCCCCTCCCCGCTGGGTAAGACCCACGTCCGTCATCCGTGGTGATACCAGCACATTTAGTGAGTTCAGGGAGCGTCCACCTAGAACTATGCTGACTAAATCAGTCTCCCGGTTGGTGCGGTCCCACTTGGACGGCTGGTAGACTGATCTATCCAGCATACCAGCATCCATTACTATGTATTCTATGCAACCTGGCACAAGAATTTCCTTCTGGATTATACAGTTCTATGTATCTATCTACATCTGGTGGACACTCCCACTTGTGATGTCACTATGTCACAATGACAATTTTGACAATTTTGAAACGGCTTGCAAGGCTAATCCGCTCACACCTGGTGGTATAATTGGAGCCCTTTAAACTAAATGAGGTAGCTTGAATGCAGTGATGGACGTGTGTTCGTTGTTCCCTCCCAGTGGGTACCATCCCGGTGCAGCTGGGCCACTGCTGCTGTGGACACGCTCAGGGCCACGAGTCACGCAGCCGCAGCTCCTCCGGAGGTACGTTGTCAGGGGCAACGCTGGCTGGCAGCCCCCTGTCGTACGGGCTGGCTTAGCTTGTACAACAGATTAGCTTGTTGCCGTCAGGTGCAACGCGGTCAATGTTTGAATATAGCCATTGTCTCTCTCTCTATTCAATTTGAATGGCCTCATATTTATGGTGAGCAACACATACTGTCGCTATTAGCCTCATGCCTTGTGTATGTAACCTATTCCAAAACCTGATTGTTTTGACTTGTTTGTTGACTTGCATCTAAGGGGAAGCCTAATCTTCCAATGAGGGAGTATGGTCTTTATGCCAATTGTTTTCGCTGTCTGAATATCTTATCTTGCCCACATATTTGTATATTTAACTGTTATTGCACATACGTTAGTTATTTATCAATGGCGGGTGCCCAGGTGGCTGCAGGTGGGGGGTGTGCTGCTGTTGGGAGGTGAGCCCACAGTGAACAGGACAGTCCTGGCCCCCCCGCCCTGAGCCATCCCACTCCAACCTGCAGGGGCTGAGGGGAGGGGAGTACCGCCATTTAACACACGCAAAACAGCCAAACATGCGCTTTTTGTCACACAGGTAGTGCCCCTCCAATGCCTGCTCGCACGCACACACACGCACACACACACACACACAAAACCAGGGTAGGGTAGGGTAGGGTAGGGTAGGGTAGGCTCATGCTATGTGCCGAGCTGTCTTTTATTCTGGAATCGGCACTTTTAGTCCACACACGTACACTTTTTATAAAAACGGGTAGAAAAAGAATTCAATAAAACTAAAGTTAGTTTGACATCAAATGGCAGAGAACCATCCGAGTGTGTTGTTAGTGTGTACCTGTGTCCATAGGTCGTTCTGTGTTCAGGCTGTCATTGCTGCCCTGGTAGGGCTGCCCGCCCAGCGCGATCCTGACCGGATGCTCCGAGAGACGGCCTGTGCTGACCGACCTGTGGACAGGAAGGCATGAGAAACGAGGCTAAAGTGGGAGCCATCTTCCTCACCCCCCCCCCCCCCCCCCCATGTATTTCTGAACATGGACCTCCCGGGTGCCGTGTTCAACGGCGTACCTGCCAAAGGTGGCGGTGCGGCTGGCCTCGGGTGCAGACTGGCGCGCGCCACCAGGGTGGGGGCTGCACTGGTGCTGGGCCTCCGTCAGCGTCCTGGTGGGCGTGGAGTTGTCTGCCAGTGCCATCAGGTTGCAGGACGCCTGCGTCTTCGGGATTTTGAAGGGTGTCGAAATGATCTGAAGGACAAAATGTAAAACGGAGAAAAGAGGAACTTTTAAAAAACGGGATTGTGATTATTCTCGATATTTTCTTGATTTCTTTTCCACGGTGATAATATAGCGGTCCCGCCTCCTGTCTGAGTTTGACAGAGTTTGTCTGCCATCAGACTTTAGAGGTGAATGTAAAGTCTGCTTCATGAGACTAATTCATAAGATAAGAGATAAGATGAAACTTTATTCATCCCGAAGATAATTATTTTGCCAGAGGTTGCTCAAAAATACTACAAAAACAATAGAATACATGTACAGCACATAAGCCTAAAAGATATAGGTAAAATATAGGCAAGATATTTTGTAAGCAAAACAAGTTGGCAATGGTATTGAGAAGTAGTAATGAGAAAAAGTGTTGCACATGACATGAGGAATATTGCACATGATGATGAAAGGTAAATATATAGCCAGTAACCACTGTATTTGTTCCCATAGTTGGCCTACCCTGGTGGGGGAGCCGATGATGGTGGGCAGCGGGGACTTCTGGAACCAGTCGGAGGTGCGCGGGGAGGAGCCCAGCAGCTTGGTGGGGGATGTGCCCAGGCTCGCGGGGCGGCCCGTCGGAGGGGGGCCAGGGGCCGGGAAGTTGGAGCAAGAGGAGATGGTGGTGGGCTGCGTGGGGTCCGACAGCTGCTTGTGGAGCTGCTTCTGCCGCGTCTGGTACACCTCCATCAGGGTGGGGGCGCTCTGGAGCCGGGCCCCCATCAGCTGAGACGGGGGGACCGGGGAGCCTGGGGATGGGCCGAAGAAGAAAAGGTCAGAGTTGGGTTCAACATCCACGCATGGCCATTTTCCAATGGCCATGGACCCTACATTCCAATATACAATAGACTCAACAGACTCAATACAAGGTTGCCCATGACCAATGTATCGGCTGCCACCCATGAGGTTGTTCAACCGGTGCTGGGATTACAAACAAGGGCCCGTAGCTAAGTGCTCCTGCCACCTTCCTACATAAAATGTCCCCATGACAACCTGACCTCTCCAAACAAACACAAACACACCTGCTGTGAGACACAGGAGTCTTATCTGTGTTTTTGTGGCGGTTAATAGAACACCTACACCTTGACTGCCTCATGCTTTGACCACAACAAACCATGACCCTTTCATTAGAGGGACAATGTTACTGCATGTGTGCCAAAACACACAGTGAATTTCAGTTAATGTAGCAGGACCCAAAAAAAATCTGAATCATATCAGAAGAATCATATTGTTTTAACGGAGCAAAGCACAGTTAGCATGAATGAAGCAGGCGGTATTTTGTTTTGCATGCTCAGCATATGACTCGTCTATTTTGGAAAAAAATTCTAAAGCATAATTTGCGTCTTGACCATGTGCTTATTAAAATACCTGCCATCTAGTGGTGTGTGTGTGTGTGGGTGTGGGGTGGGGGGGTGTGTGTGTGTGTGTGTGGGGGGGGGTGTTGGATGGCTGTACTGAGACAAAGCACTTGGAAAGCAGGAGGAAGTCGTGGTGTCTGTTCTTTACATATGGATTAGCCTTGTTGTGGCAACACCATGCAGTCAGCTGCGTGGAGATGAATACAGGGGAAGTAGCCATCTGTCCCTCTGTGTTGTGGAACCAGCCTGCGGTTACATTGTCCGTCTCTCGGCTGGTTTATTCTGAGCAAGGTGATTCATTGTTCTGCTATGTCTGCTGTTTCTCATCCCTGTGTTTTGCCAATTCATTATTAATGGCCCGTCCCGTACATCCATGGGGCTTATTGAGTTTGTAGGGTTGCTTTTTTCCCCCCAGAGGTCCCTCTGTGTTCAGAGCTGGTGTGTTCAGATCTTGTAGTACCTCTCCCGGCCACTAAGCCTGTTCTCATGTCCTCATGTGTGTGCTGGTCCAGGTCGGGCACCGTGCGGCGCTCCAACACCAGCCCCATGGGGTTCCCCAAGGCTCCCTCGGGGTCCCCCGGCGCGGCGGACGTTCCTCAAGCGGTGGGCCGACGCCTCTCCACGGGCAGCTCGCGCCCGTACTCCCCCTCCCCGCTGGGTAAGACCACGTCCGTCATCCGTGGTGATACCAGCACATTTAGTGAGTTCAGGGAGCGTCCACCTAGAACTATGCTGACTAAATCAGTCTACCGGTTGGTGCGGTCCACTTGGACGGCTGGTAGACTGATCTATCCAGCATACAGCATCCATTACTATGTATTACTATGCAACCTGGCACAAGAATTTCCTTCTGGATTAATACAGTTCTATGTATCTATCTACATCTGGGTGGACACTCCCACTTGTGATGTCACTATGTCACAATGACAATTTTGACAATTTTGAAACGGCTTGCAAGGCTAATCACGCTCACACCTGGTGGTATAATTGGAGCCCTTTAAACTAAATGAGGTAGCTTGAATGCAGTGATGGACGTGTGTTCGTTGTTCCCTCCCAGTGGGTACCATCCCGGTGCAGCTGGGCCACTGCTGCTGTGGACACGCTCAGGGCCACGAGTCACGCAGCCGCAGCTCCTCCGGAGGTACGTTGTCAGGGGCAACGCTGGCTGGCAGCCCCCTGTCGTACGGGCTGGCTTAGCTTGTACAACAGATTAGCTTGTTGCCGTCAGGTGCAACGCGGTCAATGTTTGAATATAGCCATTGTCTCTCTCTCTATTCAATTTGAATGGCCTCATATTTATGGTGAGCAACACATACTGTCGCTATTAGCCTCATGCCTTGTGTATGTAACCTATTCCAAAACCTGATTGTTTTGACTTGTTTGTTGACTTGCATCTAAGGGGAAGCCTAATCTTCCAATGAGGGAGTATGGTCTTTATGCCAATTGTTTTCGGTCTGAATCAGAGGTTGGGAAGATGAGAGATGGAGGAGAGTGGGAGCATCTTCCTCACCCCCCCCCCCCCCCACCACCACCACCACCACCACCATCACCATCATCACAACTCACCGTGACCCCCCCCCCCCCCCCCCATGTATTTCTGAACATGGACCTCCCGGGTGCCGTGTTCAACGGCGTACCTGCCAAAGGTGGCGGTGCGGCTGGCCTCGGGTGCAGACTGGCGCGCGCCACCAGGGTGGGGGCTGCACTGGTGCTGGGCCTCCGTCAGCGTCCTGGTGGGCGTGGAGTTGTCTGCCAGTGCCATCAGGTTGCAGGACGCCTGCGTCTTCGGGATTTTGAAGGGTGTCGAAATGATCTGAAGGACAAAATGTAAAACGGAGAAAAGAGGAACTTTTAAAAAACGGGATTGTGATTATTCTCGATATTTTCTTGATTTCTTTTCCACGGTGATAATATAGCGGTCCCGCCTCCTGTCTGAGTTTGACAGAGTTTGTCTGCCATCAGACTTTAGAGGTGAATGTAAAGTCTGCTTCATGAGACTAATTCATAAGATAAGAGATAAGATGAAACTTTATTCATCCCGAAGATAATTATTTTGCCAGAGGTTGCTCAAAAATACTACAAAAACAATAGAATACATGTACAGCACATAAGCCTAAAAGATATAGGTAAAATATAGGCAAGATATTTTGTAAGCAAAACAAGTTGGCAATGGTATTGAGAAGTAGTAATGAGAAAAAGTGTTGCACATGACATGAGGAATATTGCACATGATGATGAAAGGTAAATATATAGCCAGTAACCACTGTATTTGTTCCCATAGTTGGCCTACCCTGGTGGGGGAGCCGATGATGGTGGGCAGCGGGGACTTCTGGAACCAGTCGGAGGTGCGCGGGGAGGAGCCCAGCAGCTTGGTGGGGGATGTGCCCAGGCTCGCGGGGCGGCCCGTCGGAGGGGGGCCAGGGGCCGGGAAGTTGGAGCAAGAGGAGATGGTGGTGGGCTGCGTGGGGTCCGACAGCTGCTTGTGGAGCTGCTTCTGCCGCGTCTGGTACACCTCCATCAGGGTGGGGGCGCTCTGGAGCCGGGCCCCCATCAGCTGAGACGGGGGGACCGGGGAGCCTGGGGATGGGCCGAAGAAGAAAAGGTCAGAGTTGGGTTCAACATCCACGCATGGCCATTTTCCAATGGCCATGGACCCTACATTCCAATATACAATAGACTCAACAGACTCAATACAAGGTTGCCCATGACCAATGTATCGGCTGCCACCCATGAGGTTGTTCAACCGGTGCTGGGATTACAAACAAGGGCCCGTAGCTAAGTGCTCCTCAGCACAGGCCGTCTCTCGGAGCATCCGGTCAGGATCGCGCTGGGCGGGCAGCCCTACCAGGGCAGCAATGACAGCCTGAACACAGAACGACCTATGGACACAGGTACACACTAACAACACACTCGGATGGTTCTCTGCCATTTGATGTCAAACTAACTTTAGTTTTATTGAATTCTTTTTCTACCCGTTTTTATAAAAAGTGTACGTGTGTGGACTAAAAGTGCCGATTCCAGAATAAAAGACAGCTCGGCACATAGCATGAGCCTACCCTACCCTACCCTACCCTACCCTACCCTGGTTTTGTGTGTGTGTGTGTGTGCGTGTGTGTGCGTGCGAGCAGGCATTGGAGGGGCACTACCTGTGTGACAAAAAGCGCATGTTTGGCTGTTTTGCGTGTGTTAAATGGCGGTACTCCCCTCCCCTCAGCCCCTGCAGGTTGGAGTGGGATGGCTCAGGGCGGGGGGGCCAGGACTGTCCTGTTCACTGTGGGCTCACCTCCCAACAGCAGCACACCCCCCACCTGCAGCCACCTGGGCACCCGCCAGCGCACCACCTCAGGTGAGATCCGCTGCTACCCCTACCGGGACAGCGACGTGGCTAGGCTACAGGCTAGTCTAGTCTCCGCGACGACGCGCCCCCCTAATACACCTCCTGCTTCTGCTTTGTAACCACCCATCACTAACCCGGCTTGCTTCAGTAACACAGCAGTCATGTCATGTCTAGCAGTGCTGCATTTACTTTGCTGTTCACAAACATGTCCAAAGATTTGCATGTCCTTTTTTATTCGAGTGCCGTTGCACTCCTCTGGTGTTTGACCTCTGGTCTTCATTCTGTGTCTCTCTCCCCGGTTTGTCTACCGGCCTGTTTCGTGTTGTGCTCCAAAGAGGTCAAAACAGGCCACAATCAAAATATACACATGGCTACACGTATTGTTGTTTTGGACAAAGAATGACACCATGTCTCCCTCCAGTGGGCTCCAACAGCTCGGCAGGCTCCCTGTGCTCCACCACCAGCGGTCGGGTGTACATGGGCTCCCCCCCCAGCGTGGCCATGGGTACGTCCCCTCCCGGGGGCTCGGTGGGCTGCCAGGGGCTCCCCGCCGCCGAGGCCGGGCCCAGCAGCCTGCGCTACGTCCCCTACGGCACGTCCCCGCCCAGCCTGGATGGCTTCATCACCTTGAGGCCCCTGAGCTGCCGGAGGAGACACTGATGGAGGTGTGAGAGAGAGAGAGAGAGAGAGAGAGAGAGATGTATCGCTATGCAACCTGGCACAAGAATTTCCTTCGGGATTAATAAAGTTCTATTCTATTCTATTCTTCTTCTATTCTAATCTAGAGCAGGTATTTTAATAAGCACATGGTCAAGACGCAAATTATGCTTTAGAATTTTTTTCCAAAATAGACGAGTCATATGCTGAGCATGCAAAACAAAATACCGCCTGCTTCATTCATGCTAACTGTGCTTTGCTCCGTTAAAACAATATGATTCTTCTGATATGATTCAGATTTTTTTTGGGTCCTGCTACATTAACTGAAATTCACTGTGTGTTTTGGCACACATGCAGTAACATTGTCCCTCTAATGAAAGGGTCATGGTTTGTTGTGGTCAAAGCATGAGGCAGTCAAGGTGTAGGTGTTCTATTAACCGCCACAAAAACACAGATAAGACTCCTGTGTCTCACAGCAGGTGTGTTTGTGTTTGTTTGGAGAGGTCAGGTTGTCATGGGGACATTTTATGTAGGAAGGTGGCAGGAGCACTTAGCTACGGGCCCTTGTTTGTAATCCCAGCACCGGTTGAACAACCTCATGGGTGGCAGCCGATACATTGGTCATGGGCAACCTTGTATTGAGTCTGTTGAGTCTATTGTATATTGGAATGTAGGGTCCATGGCCATTGGAAAATGGCCATGCGTGGATGTTGAACCCAACTCTGACCTTTTCTTCTTCGGCCCATCCCCAGGCTCCCCGGTCCCCCCGTCTCAGCTGATGGGGGCCCGGCTCCAGAGCGCCCCCACCCTGATGGAGGTGTACCAGACGCGGCAGAAGCAGCTCCACAAGCAGCTGTCGGACCCCACGCAGCCCACCACCATCTCCTCTTGCTCCAACTTCCCGGCCCCTGGCCCCCCTCCGACGGGCCGCCCCGCGAGCCTGGGCACATCCCCCACCAAGCTGCTGGGCTCCTCCCCGCGCACCTCCGACTGGTTCCAGAAGTCCCCGCTGCCCACCATCATCGGCTCCCCCACCAGGGTAGGCCAACTATGGGAACAAATACAGTGGTTACTGGCTATATATTTACCTTTCATCATCATGTGCAATATTCCTCATGTCATGTGCAACACTTTTTCTCATTACTACTTCTCAATACCATTGCCAACTTGTTTTGCTTACAAAATATCTTGCCTATATTTTACCTATATCTTTTAGGCTTATGTGCTGTACATGTATTCTATTGTTTTTGTAGTATTTTTGAGCAACCTCTGGCAAAATAATTATCTTCGGGATGAATAAAGTTTCATCTTATCTCTTATCTTATGAATTAGTCTCATGAAGCAGACTTTACATTCACCTCTAAAGTCTGATGGCAGACAAACTCTGTCAAACTCAGACAGGAGGCGGGACCGCTATATTATCACCGTGGAAAAGAAATCAAGAAAATATCGAGAATAATCACAATCCCGTTTTTTAAAAGTTCCTCTTTTCTCCGTTTTACATTTTGTCCTTCAGATCATTTCGACACCCTTCAAAATCCCGAAGACGCAGGCGTCCTGCAACCTGATGGCACTGGCAGACAACTCCACGCCCACCAGGACGCTGACGGAGGCCCAGCACCAGTGCAGCCCCCACCCTGGTGGCGCGCGCCAGTCTGCACCCGAGGCCAGCCGCACCGCCACCTTTGGCAGGTACGCCGTTGAACACGGCACCCGGGAGGTCCATGCTCCAAAGAGGTCAAAACAGGCCACAATCAAAATATACACATGGCTACACGTATTGTTGTTTTGGACAAAGAATGACACCATGTCTCCCTCCAGTGGGCTCCAACAGCTCGGCAGGCTCCCTGTGCTCCACCACCAGCGGTCGGGTGTACATGGGCTCCCCCCCCAGCGTGGCCATGGGTACGTCCCCTCCCGGGGGCTCGGTGGGCTGCCAGGGGCTCCCCGCCGCCGAGGCCGGGCCCAGCAGCCTGCGCTACGTCCCCTACGGCACGTCCCCGCCCAGCCTGGATGGCTTCATCACCTTCGAGGCCCCTGAGCCCGAGAGAAGAGAGAGAGGAGAGAGAGAGAGAGAGAGAGAGAGAGAGAGAGAGAGAGAGAGAGAGAGAGAGAGTAGAGAGAGGAAGAGAGAGAGAGAGAGAGAGAGAGAGAGAGAGAGAGAGAGAGAGAGAGAGAGAGAGAGAGAGAGAGAGAGAGAGAGAGAGAGATCTCCCCCAGAGGGTTACATTAGCGGGTTCCAGGGGGCTCAGTCATGTGCAAGATTTCAAACTTTTAATTACAACGTTAAATATTGCCATTTGTTAAATATTGCACATGTTGATCGTTGCTGTTGGTGATGGTGGGTGGTGATGGTGATGGTGATGGTGGTGGTGGTGGAGGTGGTGGTGGTGGTGGTGGTGGTGAGGGTGGACTCCCACTTTAGCCTCGTTTCTCATGCCTTCCTGTCCACAGGTCGGTCAGCACAGGCCGTCTCTCGGAGCATCCGGTCAGGATCGCGCTGGGCGGGCAGCCCTACCAGGGCAGCAATGACAGCCTGAACACAGAACGACCTATGGACACAGGTACACACTAACAACACACTCGGATGGTTCTCTGCCATTTGATGTCAAACTAACTTTAGTTTTATTGAATTCTTTTTCTACCCGTTTTTATAAAAAGTGTACGTGTGTGGACTAAAAGTGCCGATTCCAGAATAAAAGACAGCTCGGCACATAGCATGAGCCTACCCTACCCTACCCTACCCTACCCTACCCTGGTTTTGTGTGTGTGTGTGTGTGCGTGTGTGTGCGTGCGAGCAGGCATTGGAGGGGCACTACCTGTGTGACAAAAAGCGCATGTTTGGCTGTTTTGCGTGTGTTAAATGGCGGTACTCCCCTCCCCTCAGCCCCTGCAGGTTGGAGTGGGATGGCTCAGGGCGGGGGGGCCAGGACTGTCCTGTTCACTGTGGGCTCACCTCCCAACAGCAGCACACCCCCCACCTGCAGCCACCTGGGCACCCGCCAGCGCACCACCTCAGGTGAGATCCGCTGCTACCCCTACCGGGACAGCGACGTGGCTAGGCTACAGGCTAGTCTAGTCTCCGCGACGACGCGCCCCCCTAATACACCTCCTGCTTCTGCTTTGTAACCACCCATCACTAACCCGGCTTGCTTCAGTAACACAGCAGTCATGTCATGTCTAGCAGTGCTGCATTTACTTTGCTGTTCACAAACATGTCCAAAGATTTGCATGTCCTTTTTTATTCGAGTGCCGTTGCACTCCTCTGGTGTTTGACCTCTGGTCTTCATTCTGTTAAATATTGCCATTTGTTAAATATTGCACATGTTGATCGTTGCTGTTCAATAATGGAAGTCTGCCTCAGCTTCTTCCATTGGTTAAACCACTTTAGGCCACTACAATGTTAATAGTGATGCTTACACGATGGTATAATATTTGTTTGGCATCCATGGCCGGGATTCACTTTTGAATGAAATATACATAATGCATAATAGGAAGATGAACTAGCACCCTAAGATCGACCCGAGGAAAAAACTGATTGGCGTTGTATTACGAGGATGAGATCACATTTCTTCGTGTAGGTGTAGCACGCTAGCGGGTCATTCTGCTGCCACCAGCTACCACCAACATCCTAGAGGCTTGCTAGGGGAACTACAATGCTAGTCTTTTCCGCTTGTTTGAGGAACCCTCTCCTAGAGTAGTTGACCTGCGTGTTGACCTCTGTGTTGTCCTGCCCCCCCCCCCGGCAGCGGGAGCACACGGACACGCTGCTGCACCTGCGCATGATGCTGTCGTTCAGCGACGGCGTGCTGGAGATTGCGGTGGTGCGCGGCGGTGGCGCAGTGGACCTGGGCATGTCGTCCGCCTCGCTGTACCCCCCGCAGGACAGTGTGGTGGTGGACCAGATCGGCCAGCTCAGCAGGGACTGGGGGTAAGACGGAGGAGATGACTGTCTGGTGATCAAAGCAACCTAACGGTCTCTTATACCCAAGAGCATTTAACATGCTCGCCCGCCACCAACAGTAGACCCCTTTTCACAGATTGTCAGTTGCAGGGTAATGTAACTGGGTTTTATTTATGTCTTGTTGCAGCACCAGCATGGTCCATGTATATTTACTGGACTAGTTGTGTCTCTACTGGTGCACTGCCAGACCTACATCCAACGGATCCATCATTAATGTTATGAGCTACTCCTGTGTTCTTCTGGCTGGGGAAAGGGTCTCTGGCAGTAGTTCAAAGCGATGACAGCCTCGTTCATACACTAATTTGAGCAGACTAGATACTTTATTTCTAATGCATGTGGAAGAGAAGAGTGGAGGAAGTTGAAAATAGTGGCACAGCCCTCTCCTTAAGCTAATGCTACCAAAGTTCAATTCAATTCAATTCAATTTTATTTGTATAGCCCTGAATCACAAGACAGTCTCAAAGGGCTTTACAGGCCAGATTGTTATGGGCCAAACGTAATTTATGAGTTTTATTATAAGTGCTACTTCTATTCTTTATGTTCTTTGGTAGAATCAGTACAACAAAGTATTTTGACCCATGATGTTTGAGTGAAGCCAGGAGAGCCTGTTCGGATGGTTTCACCAGCAGACCGGTGTTGTCTTTAACAAGTAGTGGTGTTAGAAAGGAGAGAGCTGGAGTACAGCAGCAGCTGTTGATGAGAACCTAAATGACTTGCTCTGAAACACGGAGCGAGGTAATTCACTCCAAAGACTACTCCTTCACACGACCCCCTCCACCACCATCACCACCACCACCACCTAGCCTTGCATACAAATTTAGCATGTTTAATTCATGTCAGAATTTGTTTCCAATGAAATTGGTCATGAAAGCGAAATACCTACAGGAAATTCAAAGGCCATGTTAAATAACTGTCTTTTAGAAAAGCAGTGCAGCATCAAACATAATATTAATAAAATATGTAAATAACGTATGATCTTTAAAAAATATGTAATTTGTCAAACATGACATTTGTTAAAAATGGCAAGAAATGCAAACATGCATGAATGGGAAGGCTTCCATTGCCGAAGACATTGCTGCACTGGTGATGTGTGGACATGTGACTCATGTTATGCAACTCTGTTGCCCCCTACAGGCAGGTGGAGCAGCTGGTGTTGTACATGAAGGCTGCTCAGCTCCTGGCCTCCTCCCTCCATCTGGCCAAGGCTCAGATCAAATCAGCCAAGCTCAACCCTTCGACTGCTGTCAAACAGGGTGGGTACCTTCACTACAGTATAGCTGCTTTCAGACATCCCAATATCTCAGAACTCCAAGTATCTCAGACGAATCGGCCCCGGAGTTTACCCGGAGTTGGCCATTCAGACATGCACCACTCAGTGGGAGATTCTCTGTGTCAGATGCATTCAGACCCGCAGTGTTTTAGGCGAGGAAGTGGAGCCTGGGTAGGGTGAGTGGGTGGAGCCAGGGTAGGGTGAGTGGGTGGAGCCTATGCAGGAGGCAGGACATGACGTATAAAGTACGCTACAGAAACCGCAGTGTTTTGTTTACTGCACACAACACATCAAAGATGGACGACGAAGCTACCCAGTCATTCATAATGATTATTGGTGCGTTGCTGTCAGTGATGCGTGTATTTGGATCTATCCGTGATATCTAAGAAAGAAAGAAAGATCACTTTATTAGTACACACTTATGGTCACCAACACACAGCATGCAGGAAGTGGTGACCGCCAAACACACACGCACGCATGGAGGGGCAGCCAGGAGCAGTGAGTGGAAAGAGATATACAGGCAAGCAGAAACGAGTACCAAGCAGCTACGCTCCCGACGCAGGATAGAGAGGTCATCAACACACCCACTCACCGGAATATTCACCAGCTGCGTTCAGACTTGGGCTGCACCGGAGAGGTCCTTGAGTTTGTCCTAGGGGGTGGTAAACTCTGGGAAGACTCCGGAGGCGGAGTGTTGCGTTCATACTTTCCTCCGGAGAAGACTAAGAATTGTTTCGGAGTTCCCTGTATGTGTGAAGGCGGCTTGTCTACCCATTGTTCTGGATAGGAATATTTGTATCTTTTATTCCCAATGTGCAATCGCCACTAATTATTTTGTCAGCAGGGATTGCCATCATTTACTTGATGTCTTAAGCACTTTTTGTACTGAAGAGGATTGTGCATTGGGAGATGTTTATTATTGTGCATCTACATACAATATGGATGCAACTCTATACATATACAGCACACACACACACACACACACATGATCTCAACACGAGTCCCAACGCCTTTTCTTCCTCAGTGGTGAAGAGTCTGAACGAGCGCTACAAGAGCTGCATCTCACTGTGCCGGAGCCTCACGGACAGACTCAACCACTTCTTCTCGGACAAGCAGCGCTTCGTGGACGAGATCAACAGCGTGACGGCCGAGAAGCTCATCTACAACCACGCGGTGGAGATGGTACGTTACTATTACTATTACTATTATTATTATTATTCATGTATTCATGTTGTACATTGTATGTCAACGTAGGACAGTATTTTCCATGTCAAGTGCTCAAACCCTCCTGCCGTAAAGCGGTGCATGCTAACAGCTGGGTGCGGTGCGCGGCAGGTGCAGTCGGCGGCGCTGGACGAGATGTTCCAGCAGACGGAGGACATCGCCTACCGCTACAACAAGGCGGCCATGCTGCTGGAGGGCCTCTCCAAGATCCTGCAGGACCCGGCCGACGTCGAGAACGTGTCCAAGTGTGAGTACCTGTGCACAACGCATTTCCTAATTGATCATTCAGGCACCTTTGATAGTTGTTGTGGGTTGGTTACTAGGAAGACCCAAGGTGAAATATCAATGAGATTCATTCAGGAACAGTCCGAGTGTATACCTTCACTTCAATGGTATGAAATGCATGGATAACTAATGACTGCTGTCGTTGGTTTGTTGTTTCCTCTCTCCTGCAGACAAGGCCAGTGTGGACCGCCGCATCTCTGCACTCTGCTACTGCACCGTCACGCTGTACGAGTGACTCTTCTTCACAGAGGGACCATTCTCTTTTACTATCATTGACTACAACACCCACAATCCTATGGTTCCCTCTCGTAGCAAGTCAAGCACTTTTTTTGCCATTTGTTTGGTTTCTCCTGTTTTTGTTTGTAATACAATGAAAACCACGCAGCAGTTCAGTGTCAAGTTAGCTTAGCTGACTTTGGACTACGCAGCTGACTGCGGCGGATGTGCAAACTCACAACCAAAGATTACAATGATGGCTCTTGGAGCTGGAACAAGGATAAACCCAGAGACATACCCAAGGTGCATGGTCTCGTGATTTCTTTCCTATCAGACGGTATATGGCACTAAGCCGTGTGTCAGATCAAAAGCAGAATGACATAACGTCCCACGTTCAGGACGTTGTTTGCTTACCTGAAGAAAACCAATAATTGACTAGACATTGTGAAGCTTCAAAAGACATGGGTCAGCGAGTTTTTTTTTTTTTTTAAACACCCCACTATCTGCATGTTTTATTTAACATATTTTAACTGGTAACTGTTTTTATGTTCATCTTTTTTTAATTTATTGCTTCTGAAGAGAACAGGTTTCTCCTGCGTGTCTTGAAGAACCTCAAGTATTTTAAAGGAAGGAATCCTGAGATGGTTGGAAAAAAAGGCCGGCAACGGACACACACTCACACACACACACATACACATACACACATACACACACACACACAGAAAAGAGCCAGCCTGGAATGCAAAATGGATGGTGTTGTTTTGAGATTTTTTTGGTTTTAGCTCATGCACTTTATGGTCAGGTCGGTGGGAGGGAGGGAGGGCTGTGATTATTTTGAACTGTTGGTGAGGAAATGTGAAGGCTTCACATGTCTCTTGTTTTCATGCCACTGTTTTTGCTCGCGGCTCACATGATTCAATCAAAGAGCGAGTGAATAGAGTAGTGAATTAAGGGTGAAAGAGCCCCATATAACGTTGAAGGTGCAACGGACCGTCACGGCCGTCATCCCTACAGATAACTTGAGTAGTTATCGTGACACATTTCCTTATACCCCGTGTACGTTCAGTGTCAGGAACGGTAGCTTCATTTTTAAGGAATTTGACGTTTGCAAACGTTTGTAAATATTTCTATGTAAAGCATGTATTATACATTGTTTTGGTTTACCTTTATGACAGTGGTTGTATTTTGGAGCACAGTTCTAAGATGCAGGCATCTGTGTGAGCAATAGTGCCCCTGGATACCCTGCCCTCGACGGGCAAAGAGCACAACATATTGTATCTCCAGATCTGCAAATGTGATGCGTTTAACTCGTGTCTGCCAAGTGTTTGATAGCGAACCTGTCCTGGTACCACCGGAGAGTGCCCACAACACAAGGCAGCTCATACACTTTGTCTCCTTTGTTATTTTCTTTTTACGAGGACTGTTAATTGCAGTGCAAGACCTGTACAGAAAAAAAGACCAAAATGTATTTAAAATCACATTCAGCACTGCCTAGCATCCATTCAATTCTCTATTGGATCATGTGCGTGTGCATGTGTGTTTGTGTGTGAGTGTGTGTCTGCCTCCATGTCCCCTTCCCAACCAGTCATACTCAATCTACAGCGTATTAAAGGAGGTGCCTTGACCTGCAACAGCGGACACACTCCTATTTCTAAGTGTAAAAATGATCGTGTGTGTGTGTGAACACACAAGATCTGTTGGCCAGCGGGGCCTGTACTTCTGATGTACTGTTGTTTTATATTGACATATCGGAGTTGTTTTTATCTTGGTTTATTATGTGTTTTGGTTTGGTTGTGCTCTTTCTCGTCGTGAGCACTCTGCACCACACAAAGCCTTTTTACAGTGTACAGAAGGGATGGGAGATGTAAACATGTATAAAAAATATTAAAAAAAATCTATCCAGATGGGCAAGTTGGACATTTTAACGAAACCCAGTCCACTACTCATGTAGATTGTAGTAGTTACTCTGTACATTTTAGGCTTCCTCCTCCCTCCATTCTATTCCACAACATTTTTTCTAGTCGGAGCATGTGTGCCCAGTATGTAACACCTATAGGAATATGACCGCATGTACCCTGTCTCATCTCGCTGTTTTCCACTTTGAGCTGAATGCGTTTTATAAGGACCCATTTTCTGACACCTCTGACCCTTGACTCCCCCCCCCCTCCCCAAGTAAACACATGCTATGTTCAAATCATATGGAATATGAAACACTGGTTTTGCAGTCTTACCTTTTCTGATTGTATTTTATTTTAGTTTTTGGTTAATATTTTAAATGATCAGAAATATGCAGCTACTTCCACATCCCTATTTTTTTTTTTAAATAAAGAAATGTCTGTTTGTTACAAAAAAAAGTTTTCTATTCATTTAATCCTTTGAGGTCGGATTCTGTATTCCACCTGTTATTAAATGATTATTGCAGAAGATGGGACTAAATTAAAAAAATATGTTTTAAATTACATTTAGTGTCGACTTTGGCATTTACTTTTTCAAGATACTTTTTCCTAAAGCCTCTGTTATAAAAATTGGGAGAAAATAGAATTTAGCTTGTTGACATAGAGGTCCTCATGGGAAATATAGGAATATGATTACTTTGGGAAAAAAAATATTCACGTGTATTTGTGTGGTGGTTGGTGGCAGGCATGCTTGTCAGAAAGCTGACATGCATGATTTGCTTGTTGTCTATTGATTATATGGCACTTAGTGCAGCAGTTTACTCTTGTGAAGAGGAAAATAGAAGTTTGTCAATTGAACCCAGAACCTTTGAGTGTGCTGAAGACCAATCACTAAAATATAATCAATAGCAATATAGTTTATATTCACATAAATCCTTTGCCTCTATTGGGACATGTAAACATAAAAGCAATGCTAAATTGTTTTTTACAAATCAATGGTGTATGTTAAACACAAATAAATATATTGTATCATTCAACGTCAAATAAGGTAAATCAATGTGTTAAGTCTCTATATTAGATGTCCACGTTTGGTGTCCATGTTGGCCTAGTGTGAGTGGAGGTGACCTTGTTCACCTCCACTGCCTCCTGCAGAGAAAGATGATTCCTGTTTTAATACCAGCACTTCAACACAATTTGTTATTTTATTATGTATTATTAAGGCCAGGTTTAACGAGGAGAGACCTTTTGGAGTTGTTTTTTGTTAACATTGGATTACTTTTTTGGATTTAATATGACATTTTCTTTAATGTCTTTAGTTGGAGTTCTCTCCGGTGGACGAGAGGGTCGCCTCCATGCGACTACAAGTCGCTGGGGGGAAGGCTCTGACTGTTGTGTGTGCGAAGAGGAGAGAGAGAGAGAGAGAGAGAGAGAGAGAGAGAGAGAGAGAGAGAGAGAGAGAGAGAGAGAGAGAGGGGGGGGGGATGTTAACACAGAGCCAAAAACTGTCAGCTTATAAACAAGTCACATGACGGAATGGAATTGCACCACCACCACCATCACCACCACCACCACCACCATCACCACCACCATCAGCAGCAGCAGAGCGTAGATAATCTTATCTTTATGTAACAGGCAGGGGTACATGAAATTAGGACCGAGAGAAGGAGTTACAAAATATACATGCAATCGTATATTTAATATTTATGCAACGTGGTCACTGTTGGGTGCAGGCGGCAGGCAGAGACAATGGGATTCCTCCAGATCCCGGAGGAAGCGGCGGCGCGGCGGTAACGTGCCCCGACTGGCCGCCCGGGGGGTCCCGCATATCTCCCGCCACTGTCTGCTGGGGGAGGGAACGTGACAAGCCGTGGCTCGACGACAACCTGCAATAGACATCAACAACCCCCCCACCCACACACACACACACACACACACACGCACGCACACTTGTCATGTAGCATGCTGTCAGAGACCCAGTAAACACACACACCCTGTAGCCCACATGAAGCCTGCGACTGCTCTGTGTATTTGTATTTGTATTTGTATTTGTTTTAGTTTGTATATCGGCCTATGCATCATGTTGTGCATATTGTATTTTATTATGATTGGTTGTGTGTTTTATTTCATATTTACTGTATCCCCCTATTTTGGTTTTTGCTGTGCTGTTCAAATTACAATCACTTTGAAAAAGAAACTGATTAAAAGAGAGAGATGAATAAACATGACTCTCAGAAGCAGCCCTTCATCAGAATAATTATTTCAATGTTTAATGTACATTCAACTTGTGACAAGAAAGATATATCTTAAATAATATCTTAGAGCTCTTGACAAAAATGGAAACTATCTCTATTGTCTCTATCTATTATCTCTTGGTCATGGTATTGTACGCATGCATCATGCACTCGAATTAAACATTTAATAACAAATTAACCGATTTCTTTTCGTGTCCAGTATCCAACTGTAGTATTTGACAAAACATGTTAGGTATGTGGTATGTGGATTTCTCAACTATTCCTGTGTCTTGTTTCTATGGGGAACTAGAGATAGTCTACAAAGTAAACACTCCACATGCACGTTTTTTACGCTCAGAATGTTGTTTTAGGTGCAAGGCACGGTTCTCCTGGACTACAATGGAAGTCTTTGGTACAAAATGAACGCCCCAAGGAATGCATGATGCACGTACTCCTTTTGTACCGTAGACCATTGTTACTCTGGGAAGGCTAATTGAGGGAGTCTAGCTGTTACACACACACACAACACACACACACACACACTAACACACACACACACACAGACGCACACACACACACACACACGCACACACACACACACACACACACAGGGGTGGAACGCCATCACCTGCTCAGGTGTTCAACCTCTTGTCGACTGGCTTGCAATGTCCTTCAATAGGGCCTACTGCTGTCAGAATAAATACACAATGCACCGACCA
>PIJE02000086.1:571323-669430 GCA_002895965.2 Coryphaenoides rupestris
CACCACCCATCTATCAATTATATGCCAAAGCACTTGTAAACATTGTTTCATACAAATAGTAGAAGTTATAATATATAAGGAAATATGATGGTGATGGTTATTATAATGAATATCATATTCCGTATTGTTATTATTAATATTAATAATAATAATAATTCAAATCAGTTTCTTTTTCAAAGTGATTGTAATTTGAACAGCACAGCAAAAACCAAAATAGGGGGATACAGTAAATATGAAATAAAACACACAACCAATCATAATAAAATACAATATGCACAACATGATGCATAGGCCGATATACAAACTAAAACAAATACAAATACAAATACAAATACACAGAGCAGTCGCAGGCTTCATGTGGGCTACAGGGTGTGTGTGTTTACTGGGTCTCTGACAGCATGCTACATGACAAGTGTGCGTGGTGTGTGTGTGTGTGTGTGTGTGGGGGGGGGGGTTGTTGATGTCTATTGCAGGTTGTCGTCGAGCCACGGCTTGTCACGTTCCCTCCCCCAGCAGACAGTGGCGGGAGATATGCGGGACCCCCGGGCGGCCAGTCGGGGCACGTTACGCGCCGCGCCGCCGCTTCCCTCCGGGATCTGGAGGAATCCCATTTGTCTCTGCGGCCCCGCCTGCACCCAACAGTGACCACGTTGCATAAATATTAAATATACGATTGCATGTATATTTTGTAACTCCTTCTCTCGCTCCTAATTTCATGTACCCCTGCCTGTTACATAAAGATAAGATTATCTACGCTCTGCTGCTGCTGATGGTGGTGGTGATGGTGGTGGTGGTGGTGGTGCAATTCCATTCCGTCATGTGACTTGTTTATAAGCTGACAGTTTTTGGCTCTGTGTTAACATCCCCCTCCCCCCCCCCCCTCTCTCTCTCTCTCTCTCTCTCTCTCTCTCTCTCTCTCTCTCTCTCTCTCTCTCTCTCTCTCCCTCCCTCTCTCTCTCCCTACTCTCCTCTCTCTCTCTCTCTCTCTCTCTCTCTCTCTCTCTCTCTCTCTCTCTCTCTCTCTCTCTCCATCCCCCAGCTACACCCTCCGTCCCTCGCCCTGACGGAGCACCGCCCCGTCCCGCCGGCTGCTGCAGCGCAGAGCGGAGCCAGCAGGCTACGGGCGGAGCGGAGCGGAGCGGAGCGAAGCGGAGGAGAGAGGAGAGGAGAGGAGAGTCAGCCAGCTGCGGTATAGGAGCACAGCATCCAGGATCATCGGCACTAAAAGGTAAGGAAAGCAAGCCATCGAGAGACACTGGACGGGTTTATTTATAACAGCTTGGATCCGGTTGTTGTGGAGGCTGTGAGGCATCTCTGGTCTCCCACGATTGCCTTTGAGAGCAGGTCAGTCAGTGTGGGATGGAGTTCGTGATGCTTTAGTTGGTCAACAGATGATGAGGCCCTTTTAGTGGCAGGGCGACGGAGGTACAGGTAAGTCCATTGCATGGGCGATGATCAAAATATATAGAAATACATTCTAAATACAATCTGGAATGGTCGTCATTAATAGATTTCTTAAGATCTATAGGCTAATCAATATTGGTGTATAGCAGTCTGCCCCATTTGTTATGTTTACAGTTTGTTATTGGACATGGTTTTGTCAAATTTTTTTAGTATCTGACGTTATAGTGTGACATGGGAAGTTATACAGAAAGTTTCCAAGATACGTAAAAAAAAAATCCAAATAGCCTACATCAACAAATCCTTGTTTTGTTTTTTTCAGACATTTTCTGTTGCCTTAGTTGAGAGTAGAATAAACGTAAATGTATTAAAATTGTATGAAACAAGCAGAGCCAAAAAACCTATAGTGCAGCAACATTACTCATAAGCCCAGACCTTTATGAATTTATGTGGATTTAAAAATCATTTTTAGGCATTTGTGTTATCCTGATCTCCCTCAACAATTTGGGCAAGCAAAGCAAATATTACAAACATTTAGCTTTGTAGTATCAGTGAACTTTTCCTTAGATCAGGCTCAGAATGTGTTAATTATTTTCTTATGAAGCCTAAACTCACTATGAATAAGTTGTTCTTATTACACAAAGTCATGGGAGACTGTTAGCCTACTTCTCTTCGTGTGATCTTATTAGAATACCCTCACGGCAGCACAAGAGCCCAGGCCTCGTGGAAGACTAAGACCTTGCATGGCATACTGTATGTTACAATGACTCGTGAACAGTTTGGACATGTGGAAGAATAAAATGTGACATATGGAACATCACTGCTTTCCCCTTTTATTTAACGCTCACAAAAGGTGTTCTGCTAAATGACAACCAGGCAGAACGTGTGTCTTTGAGAAGCTATGCCTTTTGTCATTATTTCAGTTACATAATATTAGCTGTTATATGAACACCGGGCAAGCAGATCTTGTTCAATATGCTAATAATAATAATAACATATATACAGATTGAGGACATGTCACAATCTTTTTCCTTGCTGTGTAAATTAAGAGGCAAGTTACTCAAATTAGTAGTGGAACACCAGAGGGAGAGAAAGGCTGATGATGACAAAGTCGTATTTGAGTGTCCAGGGCCAATTGTAGTCATTATGGGTCATATCCTCGCACTACCGTAGAGGACGCCGAGGTCCTGTCCTCCCCGGCTCCCCACACCAGAACCAACCCCATCAGAAACCTTGTGTCCTTGGGCCAATGGAGTTATACCGCTGAGACAGGAAAGTCGTGGGAATAAGATGTCCACTAAGGATGGTTACAAGGTTTTCAGTAATTTAAACATATCTGTCATTTATTATTGCGTAAAGACTAAGGGGAGTTTATGAATATGAACAACAGCTAAAAACATAACAGTGATGAACTTGAGCTAGCATGCTAGCTCTCCCCCAAGTGTGTGTGGTGATGGCTGCTTTATTCTCTGTGCATTGATTAGCCACTGCACCACAGGTGTGCATCCTCATCCAGCCCCAGACTAATCAGCCTGACTCTTAAACCAGCCACCCAAACACACACACACACACACACACACGCACGCACGCACGCACGCACGCACGCACACACACACACACACACACACACACACACTCCACAGTACACCTCTGAGGATAAGTAGGGGGTCAGGGGGTGGGAGTGCCAATGTTGCATGTGCTTATTGGCTTATGGTATGCCGCAGCAGTATTCCTTTGGCATGACGGTGTAGTCATGAGAAATACCACTTTTTTTCCATCAATATCAAAATTGGAACGAACCAATCCACTGCTGAGCAAAGTAGAGAAACACCAGTATTTTGTGGTCATTTTAATATGTAATGTAAGTCCAAAGACCATCTCAACAAAAAAGCTCTAGATCAGATATGATACTCTCTCTTAGCAGTATCAATATCCCTTCAGCATCACAGTATCACAACAATAAAACATTGTACCATCGCTGTTAGTCTGTTGAATATCGACTGATCCCAGTAGTAGTGGGTCGCTCTAAGACCACACTGTGTAGAAATAGCAATGCTGACGCATATGTGGGCACTTTGAGGTTCGTTCAGAGGTTATTCAAAACATGGTGTGCTAGAATGAAAACGGTTTGAGGTCTCTGTAAGTGTTTGAGTTGGTGGTGATCAAACTGCACTTGCAGAACTTTGTCATGTTTCAACCTCATCTCTATGTATCCACATTAGGGGTATAGTGTGAAAAACACCTGCAGCGTTGAGATCTGGGTGTAGGCAACATGGAGGGAAGGTAAACATTGCTATTTAGCTTATACTACCCACATTGAAATGACGCAAAGCCGGTTGAAAATCGTCACCGTTCCCCTTTTAATATTTAATTAACATGAAATTACGTTCCATATTAGGCACAAAGGCATACAGCTATAACATCAAGGATAAATGCCAAGGCCATTCTATAAAAAGTTATTTTGTTATACATTTTTTTGCATTGTATCATATTGGAAACATTTTACCCTGTCTGTATATGATCATCATTTCAGACAGGTTGGATTATTTGCAATTATGTAGATTTTTTTTAAAACCATTTGTTAATTCAAAATAAATGGCTTTTGATCTGGCTCATTTGGCTCATCCTGCTGGCTGATCCTGCTGTATTAGGGCCATCCGAGTCTCAGAATCAGGCAACATCAACGTCTTGCTGCAGCAGATCCTCTAAGGCAGAGGGAGGGCAGGGCAAGGAGTTCATTTCCATCATCCGTCCATATCTCTCTCTTTCTCAGGCCCACACAACACACCAGCGGCTGGTGGTACACATTTGAAGTGTCCAGACACATTTGGTTGGAAGACCAAAAGATCAATTTCCCACCCTGTTAGCCCATATCCATCTTTTGATCACATAAAGACTCTGGATGCATGGCTCTGTACCTCTCTGTACAGGCTCAGACGACTCGTTCTGTGAAGTCATGTTGGCAGGGCTGAGCAGTGGACCACTCATTTCCCATACATTAGCGTGGTCGCTGCTATTAACTTATCGCGATAGCGCTCGCTACGACTCCTGTATCAGCGTCTGCATAAAAGCCTGCAACCTCAATCACCCTATGGGCTCAGGACAGATCAAGGCCAGAGAGTTGGTTTTAATCCCCATAGGGGGATTAGAGACCCCATGAGTGATTGAACAAGACAAATTACTGTACCACCTAAGACTTGAGAACCATTGCCTTTTCTTTCTTAGGGTAGATTAGACATATCTCGGTTTCAGTGATTACTATGAGAGAGGGAGAAAGGGAGAGAGGGAGGGAGGGAGGGAGGAGAGAGGGGGGGAGGGAGGAGAGGGGGGGGGGGGGGGGGGAGAGGGAGAGAGAGATAGGGAGAGAACGAGAGAGGTTACATATTTTTGGTGCTTAGTGTCCTAACATTCCAGGACAATGGAAAAGGATATCGGACATTGTTAAGACAGTCGAAGTTGTACTTTCTCAGATCCATGGCGGTTGGCACCAAAGCCCTTGTTACCAGTGCAGCTGGTATCTGGTCGTAGTAGACAGTAGGTACGTCCTGTAATCTGCCTGACATGCTGGTAGGGACTAGCAGCTCTTGTTGGAATCAGTTCTATGTCATATTTATATACATTTAGATATATTTATACTGCACATAATTATTTCATAATAGCATATAGTGCAAACACATATAACTTTACATTCCAGCTGTTTTCATCGATTGAGAATGGCTGCTGCCTCTCTGTCTACCTGCTCCATTAAGGCATTATGAAACACACACGCGCACACACAACACACACACACACGTGCGCGCACACACACACACACACACACACACACACACACACAGACACACACACACAGACCCACCATGAGATAGAGACCTAGCCTCTGCATTGGCAGCACTATGCAGGCATGCATCCCTGCAGCACACTGTGCATTTTCCTTCTCCTGGGCCTTTGGGAGTGTCTGTACGAGTGTCTTACAGTTTCTATATGTGCTCAGATAGGCCACACAAAAACAAAACAACCTGTGTGTTTTCACGAGAAATGTTGTGTTCTCGTGAAAACACACAGTGTTAGATTTCAGCGTGTTGGTTTTTTTTTTAAGGCTCGCCTCCTCTCTCGCCCCTCCTCTCTCTTGGTCCGGTTTGACGCCTAATTCCCACTCCCCTCATTGTGTGGAACACAAAATGTAATGTGATACCCCCTGCTTATTTCCCCTTTCTCTCCATCCCATGTTCTCCATTCTTCACTCAACTCAAACCACTCCCCCCCCCCCCACCACCCCCCAACCACTCTCCTAAAACACAGAGTTGGCGGAGATGGCGGACCCCATGTTGGAACCCGAGTTTGTGAGCGTCTCCATGGAGGACATGGTGATCTGCAACGGTGCCGTTCAGCCACTCCTGGTCCACCCCCTGCAGCCTCAGCTCCAGCCCCAGATCCAGCCTCTAGCCCAGATCCAGCCACTAGCCCAGATCCAGCCACTAGCCCAGATCCAGCCTCTAGCCCAGATCCAGCCTCTAGCCCAGGCCCAGGCTGTACCCCAAGCCCAGGCTGCGCCCCAGGCCCAGGCCCAGGGCCAACAGTCGGACGCCTCCATGCTCACACACCTGAAGAAGGTGGAGAACCACATCACGGAGGCACAGCGCTTCTCCCACCTGCCCAAGCGCTCAGCGGTGGACCTGGAGTTCACCGACGTCTCCTACATCATCCAGGAGGGACCCTGCTGGAGGAGGAGAGGTGAGGACACACACACACACACACACACACACACACACACACACACACACACACACACACACACACACACACACACACACACACACACACACACACACACACACACACACACACACACAGGAATTCTTTCTCTCTCTCACACACACACACACACACACACACACACACACACACACACACACACACACACACACACACACACACACACACAGGCATACACACTTTCTCCCACATGCATGCATGTGCACACAGACACAGACACACACACACATACACACACACACACACACACACACACACTGGCATACACATTTTCTCATGCATGCACGCATGTGCACAGATGCACATGCACACACACACACACACACACACACACACACACACAGGAACTCTTTCTCTCTCTCACACACACACACACACACACACACACACACACACACACACACACACACACACACACACACACACACACACTCATACATGCTTTCTCAGGCATGCATGTACATATAAACAGACACACACACACACACACACACACAGACACACACACACACACCAGGACAGTAGGGGTGAAAATGATAATGTTCACACTCAGAAAACATGAAACCTGATGAGTGATGCCAGCTCCTCAGCTTTTCCCTGCTGTGCAGTCCTGTACTATGTCCTGTACTGTATTAAGCGTTGTCTGTCACGTGGTGTGCAGGAGGACCCAAACGCAAGACCCAGACTCGGAGTTATGCAGTACTTTATATTTATTGATAATACATACAGAGATGTAACGGGAGTGAAGCCAGCGGGACGGGTGGCGAGCGCGGCAGGCAGATGCGGGAACCGGCAGGCGGAGATAGGCGGGCAGACAGGTAGGCAGGGAGATGAGCTGGCTGGAGACGGATGAAGTCCATACGGGGGAGAATTAACGACAATGATCCGACACCGAGTGGGTGGAAAGCCGGGGTTCTTATACGGAGATTAATTGCTGATAGATGGCAGGCGCGAGCGCAGCGATGGGGCGGTACCGGAGCCCGGAGCCACGCCCACCAACACCGTGAGCCCGGAGACACGGTCGAGACCGTGACAGTACCCCCCCCCCTCAACGGGAGCCTCCAGGCAACCCACAATCACCGGGTTGGCACCGTCAGGCGGACGACCTGGAGGCAGGGCAGAGGCCAAGCAGGGACCCTCAGGTGGACAACCTGGAGGCAGGGTACCGGTGACGTTGGAGCGGGGACACAGGTGACATCGGAGGACGTCACCCAGCAGCAGGAACGGGAGGCTGCTGCAGTCCACCCGGGACCGGTACTGGGGATGGCTGCAACCCAGCAGCAGGAACCGGGAACGGGACCGGGGATGGCTGCGACCTAGCAGCAGGAACCGGCAGGGGCTGCTGTGGTCCAGCCGGGACCGGGACCAGGGATGGTTGCGACCTAGCAGCAGGAACCGGCAGGGGCTGCTGCGGTCGAGCCGGGACCGGGACCAGGGATGGCTGCGACCTAGCAGCAGGAACCGGCCAGGGCTGCTGCAGTCCAGCCGGGACCGGGACCCGGGATGGCTGCGACCTAGCAGCAGGAACCGGCAGGGGCTGCTGCGGTCCAGCCGGGACCGGGACCAGGGATGGCTGCGACCCAGCAGCGGGAATCGGAGGCTGCTGCAGTCCAACTGGGACTGGTACCGGGGATGGCTGCGACCCAGCAGCGGGAACCGGAGGCTGCTGCGGTAGAGCCGGGAGGGGGACCAGGGATGGCTGCGACCCAGCAGCGGGAAACAGGGGCTGCTGCGGTCCAACCGGGACCCGGGATGGCTGTGACCCAGCAGTGGGAAACAGGGGCTGCTGCGGTCCAACCGGGACCAGGGACGGCTGCGACCCAGCAGCGGGAACCCGAGGCTGCTGCGGTCCAGCTGGGAGCCGGGATGACTGCGACCCAGCAGCGGGAACCCGAGGCTGCTGCGGTCCAACCGGGACCCGGGATGGCTGCGACCCAGCAGCGGGAAACAGGGGCTGCTGCAGTCCAACACGGGATCTGGGAGCCAGGGGTTGTCTGCCTCGACGCCTGCGAGCCCGCTGGACACCACGATCTGCCAGCCAGCCGGGTTCCCAGGTATCTCGGCGACTGCTGAGTCTTGTATGTCGGCAGCGGCTCGCACCGGCTGGCAAAGTACTGCTGGAGCTGAGGCTGCAGGGGGTGGACCAGGAGTGGCTGAACGGCACCGTTGCAGATCACCATGTCCTCCATGGAGACGCTCACAAACTCGGGTTCCAACATGGGGTCCGCCATCTCCGCCAACTCTGTGTTTTAGGAGAGTGGTTGGGGGGTGGCTGCCGTAAACTGATTAACTCCAAGCCTGAGTCTGCTGGGTCCATGCTTGGTCGGATTATTCTGTCACGTGGTGTGCAGGAGGACCCAAACGCAAGACCCAGACCCGGAGTTATGCAGTACTTTATATTTATTGATAATACATACAGAGATGTAACGGGAGTGAAGCCAGCGGGACGGGTGGTGAGCGCGGCAGGCAGATGCGGGAACCGGCAGGCGGGGATAGGCGGGCAGACAGGTAGGCAGGGAGATGAGCTGGATGGAGACGGATGAAGTCCATATGGGGGAGAATTAACGACAATGATCCGACACCGAGTGGGTGGAAAGCCGGGGTTCTTATACGGAGATTAATTGCTGATAGATGGCAGGCGCGAGCGCAGCGCAGGTGCCGCTAATGATGCTGGGGCGGCACCGGAGCCCGGAGCCACGCCCACCAACACCGTGAGCCCGGAGACACGGTCGAGGTCGTGACATTGTCCTAATGTACTTCAATGTACTGCAATTTCCGGTCTTTTACTTCCTATGAGCTGGTTAATTAGTTTTTTGACGAGGAATTTGATGAAGTAATATCCTAAACATGTCATGGAAACGGATAATAATCAGAAGTCCCTCTCTCGCTCGCCACCTAGCAATATTCCAATCAATGAGTCGCATGTCTTTCAACGGGCAGCGTAGCTCATGTTGACAGAGCCCCCGCCGGCAGGGGTCCTACATGTGTCTCCCTCCCTCCGACATGTGGCAGGAGGGAGGAGAAAGAGTAGCTAACATGTGTTGTTGTGGAGCTATTGGTGTCTGGGTCGTCACACACACACACACACACACACACACACACACACACACACTAAGACACACACACACTCACACACACCATCTACACAATCAATACAAGTCAATACGTAAGAAATAAACCATGACGGTGTTATTGGAACAGTACGTCAGGGTGGTGATGAGGCAGAGAAGCCGAGGGCACTTACAACCCCCAAAGTTATGATTAATGATCTATTCCTTACATATATACACATATCACACAGGGGTAGGAGAGGATGTTTCCCACAGTGTTAGATGAACAGGGGTATCCACCCCCAGCCATGCTCATCGATGTCACCATCCATTGGCTGGCTCTGTAGACTTGCAGGCTTGTATTGGTTGTTTTTCTCACCATGATGCACCTGCTGGTCAATAAGGCGTGCCTCACCAGGGCTCCTCCATAATTCATGAGTCATTTATAATTCTCCAGTCCTATCAGCTATTACGGAATAAGGTAGTTTTGCTGTCTCATTGGCAGGCAAAATGAAGAATGAGAACCATAGATAATGTAAATAATGTGTGTGTGCGTGCGTGTGCGTGTGTGCGTGCGTGTGTGTGTGTGTGTACACAGTGTGGTTTCCAGTAACTGGTGTATCAGAGAGAGAGAGAGAGAGAGAGAGAGAGAGAGAGACTGTAGAGAGAGAGAGAGAGAGAGAGAGATAGAGACTGAGTGCAAGATGTAACCTCAATACTGTACTCAGGTTGACGGATGTGGCTTTTATAACTGATCAATACATTTGATTTAAACCACGGGTTAAATATTGTTTAAGTCACAAAAACAATGTTGCTTTACTGCAATGTTTTACATTTACGTTTACCAAAAACGAATTGCGTATTGCTGTCGTCATTGATTTTCCAGCTCAAATGAGGTCTGACGATCGTGCTGTTTGAATGATTGTGCAGCAGACATGATGAGTCACCAGCACTCCCTCTGAGGCCTGCGTGCTCACACCCCCTCCTCCTCCTCCTCCTCCTCATCCTCCTCCTCCTCCTCCCTGTTCAGAGTGACGTCATCGCTGCCACCTACAAGCTCGCTGTCCTCCACACTGTGCCAGGAGGCTCGTGAGGGCTGGAGTTGACATCCATAGCTCTGTTCTTAATACCCAATAAAACCACAACAGAGGATTGAGATTTTTGGATTAGGGAATGCATCGTGTTTTATTTTGCTTTCAGTTATTTATTTAGGGGTATGAAGAGAGACAGACAGACACACACGCACACACACACACACACACACACACACCGACACATATATGTACACAGTGGACATGTACACACACCTCAGTAAACCTGGTGTGTGTGTGTGTGTGTGTGTGTGGTGTGTGTGTGTGTGTGTGTGTGTGTGTGTGTGTGTGTGTGTGTGCGCGTGTGTGCGTGCGTGCGTGCGCGTGCATGCATGTGTGTGTATGTGTGGCTGTCACACACAACTGCTCCCCCAGCATCTGTGTTGATGTTGATATTGGAGTATATAGTTTGTGAACAGGCAAGGTCTTGGAAAGCAGTTACATACTAATCATGTATGACACTAATCATGTATGACAATCTAGCAGGCTCTGCCTTACCATGAGATGTTCATCTTCACATGAGTGTATTCTTCATAATATATCGCTTTATCAAGGTTAGGGGTGAGATTTGCAGTGTTGAGTTTGTGTAAAGGTGGCATAGGATCCATTCGGGAATTTAATACATCCTGTTTTTGTCTTCAAAATGTTTCAGTGAAAATGTTGTCAAAACTTCCTTGCACACTACCATTGACATGCATTTGTACTGTCTCTGAGGTATCACAAATTAATAGTAGGTTGTATAAATAGGTAGACGAATACAAATAGCATATACATAAGACATATAGCAAAAAAAATACTAAATAAAATGCATTTTACATTCTCTGCATGGCTTGCTGCAGAAATGAAGACATACCTGAAAGTGTGTGTAAATGTAGTAAAATGATATTGCATTGTGAAAAATTATTCTGGGGGCGACCCCCTCAATGATGCTACCCTTTGTAAAATGAACCTAAAATTGTCCTACCCTTTGTAAAGATGTCTTGTGTGAGATAACATGCAGTTGGTTTTATCCTCCTTCCCAGGGTTCAAAGCCTTACTGAAGTGCCTGTCTGGGAGGTTCTGCAGCCGGGAGCTAATAGGCATCATGGGGCCCTCTGGGGCCGGCAAGTCTACCTTAATGAACATCCTGGCTGGATACAGGTGAGAGCTAACAGCATGCTGCTGCTGCATTCTGCTTACCCATCAATAGGACTGGAGCAGAAGCTCAGCCCAGATCCACACCACTATAAGACACATTCTTAGCCTCACACGTTTTGCAAAACACTAAACACCTACAGAAGTATAACATGTCAGTTTTTTGCCATTTCAAGGCACTGCCTTTCAGTTTTATGAACCAATTGAACACCAATAAAACACGGTCATCATGTGTACAGACACTGAGGTGCTTCATTGTAAACACACCAATCAGGCGTAATGTAAAGTTCTTTGGTACTGTCAGGTTTAAACCAAAAAGTACAACAAGGAAACAGAAGTACAAATTAAAGCGTACTTCACTTGAGTAAACAGGCAAGGTCAAAACAAGGAGCTCAGTCGCACAGACACACAAATCCTTCAAGGGGCAGGTAGGGAAAACAAGGTCCAGAAAACAGGCAAACAAGATCAAAACAGGCAGGTCAGGAATGACACAGGCAGGTACACTGCAGGAAAGTTTGGCATAACACCCTGGCAGAGAACAAAGGGAAGTGGACTGGCATTTATACTGAGGGACTAAAGAGGGAATGAGCTGCAGGTGAGGAGATGGGCGGGGCCAACCAGGTGAAGGGAATGAGGTGATCTGGGTACATCGCCATGGTAACTTATGCTTGAACGTCTAACCTGCTCTGGAGCACGTTATGTTGGAGATAACAGATCAACATGTATAAAAGCCCTGCCTACTGACCAATCAATACTCTTGGAAGGTCCGGTGGACCTCGGTGTGTGAATAGTGAGAGGGTCTCTACTCTCTTATGAAAGCAAGAGTTTTAAGAGGCCAACAAAACCCTTTTGCTTACCCTGACGGGTGTCTTTATGAAAGATATAGCTTCTCAGCGGAGGGAATGGCTTATCTTTGACAGCTTCTTGAGTTGTATATTGCCAGTGCGACATGTCAAAATTTGTATGATTATATCAAATGATATGTTTAATATTGAGGCTGAAATAATAGGATTAAGATGTCATAGACACCATAAGAACAAGACATTAATTAATGGAAAACACAGTTAGAATTAATTATAGTCAGATCTAGACTAGTGGTGCCTTAATGATGATATTGATAAGTGTTTTAACTTAACTACATATTCACACTATCTGCAATTTTTAGCAAGCAGCAACTGTGTTGCTTTTAGTCTAGAGTATATTTTCTAAATGCTTCATATGTGTTTAATATTAGCCGATAGTTTGCCCATCTTAGGTAAAATATGAGCCTTTGGTAGACTTCTGGTCATATGTTGCAAACGGCGTCCCTTTTACATGTGAACGTGCTCATAGCTAGATTGGGAAAAGCCGGGTTGCCTTAACGAGTTGATAACCACCGTCGTGGGATCCTGAGATCCTGGGTATGTTCAACTGGCAATACAGGCCCCTGGTCCTGTGTGTTGTGTTTGCTCTTTATGTGTTTGTGTACTTTATTAATTGTGCTCGACTGAGCACAATTTGTGTGTCACTGGTGTGTGTGTGTGTGTGTGTGTGTTAATGCATATGTGTTTTGTATATGCATGTATGTTTTTGTTTCTGCATATGTATTTGACTTGATGCATATGTCTGTGTGTGTGTGTGTGTGTGTGTGCTGATGCGTTGATGCATTTGTGTTTTCGTTTCTGCATATGTGTTTGCATTGATGCATGTGTGTGTGTGGGTGTGTATGTGTGTGTGTGTGTGTGTGTGTGTCTGTGCATTTATTCGTGTGTGTGTGTGTGTGTGTGTGTGCGTGCGTGCGTGCGTGCGTGCGTGCGTGCGTGCGTGCGTGCGTGGCGTGCGTGCGTGCCGTGCGTGCGTGCGTGCGTGCGTGCGTGCGTGCGTGCGTGCGTGCGTGCGTGTGTGCGTGTGTGTGTGTGTGTGCGTGTGTGTGTGTGTGTGTGTGTGTATGTGTGTGTCTGCAGAGAGACGGGGATGAAGGGTCAGATCCTGGTCAATGGGAAGCCCCGGGACCTGAGGACATTCCGGAAGATGTCATGCTACATCATGCAGAACGACATGGTGCTGCCACACCTCACCGTGCGAGAGGCCATGATGGTGAGGTCACAGTGGGCCACCACAGCTGCTGCTGGTTCTGCTGCTTGGTGACACACACACCGCTGGCCACCCACAGGTGTTTTATTGACCCACGTGACCCAGGCACAGTCCTTTTAAATCCATGCATCTCAAGGACAGTGGCAGCCTTGTGAGACCATCCTGATATTCACATTTGCCTTTGGCAATGAATATCAGTCTGTCCTTGGCTGGGCAGTATTTGAATCCGATTGAAAGTAAAGCACAAAAAAAGACTTTCGTTCAGATTTCTGTGAGTCTACGAACTCTAAAATCGTTTTGATTGCTACATGTTTGTTGGGCAATGCCATTATTATTCTAATTTTTAATTTGGCAGATTTTAGCTTGTTCTTTATGAACTGAAACTCCCTCCCCTGAACACTAATTGGTCCTGTCAGTTTAACATTTTTGGAAACGTGTTCAATGGGATTGAGGCCATAATCTATCTTGTCATAGCACAGTAATGACATAGACTCGTAATGGGCTCCTAATTTAGGCGGCACTGCCACCTAGTGTACAACATAGGGAGCTGCTCAAACCACCCAAATGTTTAATGTTAGTGTGTGTGTGTGTGTGTGTGTGTGTGTGTGTGTGTGTGTGTGTGTGTGTGTGTGTGTGTGTGTGTGTGTGTGTGTGTGTGTGTGTGTGTGTGTGTGTGTGTGTGTGCGCGTGTGTGCATGCGTGTTGGTGCGTGTGTGTTTGTTTGTTTGTTTGTTTAAGAAGGGAATATGCACATTAATTAACATCATGTAGTCATCATGTAAATGTGCCAGATTTAGCCAGACAGGCTGTTTTTCATCTGCAGTCCCTTGCAGGTTGATGGCATATAAAAGCCATTCAAAGAAAAAGAGAACATAAGCACACAGACAACAGCATACAGCACAGACAAAGCACATAAGCACACACACTGTGTGTGTGTGTGTGTGTGTGTGTGTGGTGTGTGTGTGTGTGTGTGTGTGTGTGTGTTAAATTGTTTCTATTCTTTATTTTAAGGTTTCTGCCAACTTGAAGCTGAATGAATCCATGGATGTGAAGAAAGAACTGGTGAGTTGAAAGCATTCTGATAATGTAGAGCCATTATCTGGTCTCTTCGTATCAAAACAGAGCCTCAGAAAACTACTTTTTGACCAACACATGCACTTTGAACTGCATGTAAAGAAACATCTTTCTTTCAACTAAAAGGCACAGACTGTGATCTAGATTTCTAGAAGACACAACGCAGATCACTCATCACACCAGTGTTGGTTTCTCTACATTGGTTACCCATTGAGTGCAGAATAGATTTTCTTACTCTCTTAATCACTTTTAAAGCACTACAGAAGCTGGCCCCACGTTCCTTATAACTAGAAATTGTTTCCTCGGCTACAATTATCTCACTCAGATCTCTCAGGTCAGCTCTACTGACTGAGGCCTTCATGTTGCCCTGGGATCCAGACTAAAAACTAAAGTTAAAAAGTAAGTTGTCACTCCCACTCTGGAACTGTGTTCCCTTAGTTATAAAAAATGCAGTCATTGCATAACTTTATGAAACTGTCCACTGATTCAATCTGGAACTTGTTTCATCAGCACTTTGTTTCATAATGCGTGTTTTGTCTTCTTTGCAGTTTTAATATCCCTAATGTTCTGTTTTGAACATTCTCTATTTTAATTTGTATTTAATGCTTTTATTGTACAGCACCTTGCAACTCTTGTTTCCAAAGGCGCCCTATAAATACATTTTGCTTACTTACCATCTCTCTCTGGTGATCTTTAATGTCCCCTCGGGCCTCTCCCTTTGAACTGGATGCTTTGACAGCATGTGCTCTATGGTGTAATTGAACTCTGTATTAAAGGACAACCCCTTGAGATAAAGGCTTTTGTTTTTGAGAATGTCAGAGGAACACAGAATCAACCTGCAAAACACGCTATCCCACTACCTCTTCCCATCCCTGTGTTCCTCATCCTCATTGTTGAGCAAGTGAAGTGTGTTCGCTCTTTCTCTGGGTGACATGTCTCTGGGGATAGATTTGACTAAATATTATTTGTGAATGACAATCCGTGTGTACATTTGAAGTCTGTGTGTATATTTGTGTGAATGTGTGAATATACAGTATCGCCAATCCATGTGAACACATTGCCAATCTGTGTTTACATTGGTAATCTGTAGGTGTATACTGACATTGATTGATCTGTGTGTACATTTGCTTATATATATATTAACCATTCCACAAACACAAAGAAATCATGAAATATTTAGCAAATACACATGTGGATCTCAGATCTCCGCGTTCAAGTTCAGTTCTACACATATGAATTGCATTTTAAGCACACCTGGTTTTGAGGCAAACAGGGGGGTGAACGGAGACCGGTTGTGGTTGTGTCCAGGTGAATGAGATCCTGACTGCCCTGGGCCTCCATGAGTGTGCCCACACGCGCACTAACTCTCTATCTGGCGGCCAGTGCAAGCGGTTGGCCATCGCCCAGGAGCTGGTCAACAACCCCCCAGTCATGTTCTTCGATGAGCCCACCAGGTATGGGGGGGGGGACAAGAAGTAAACCTAGACTAATACAAATACAACACATTTATTACCAATAATATTAATAAATAAATTGAAAATTGAATACCAATACAATTGTTACAACGTTTGTTTCTCTGTCTGTCTCTCTGTCTCTCTCTCTTTCTCTCTCTCTCTTTCTCTCCCCCCCTGTGTCTCTCTCCCTCTCTCTCTGTCTCTCCCTGTGTCTCTCTCCCCTCTCTCTCTGTCTCTGTCTCTCCAGTGGGCTGGACAGTGCCTCCTGCTACCAGGTGGTCTCTCTGCTGCGCTCTCTGGCGCTGGGCGGGAGGACGATCATCTGCACCATCCACCAGCCCAGCGCCAAGCTCTTTGAGATGTTTGACAAGGTGCACGCCCACCCCCCACTCCTGTCACCCCCCACCCTGGATGAACAAGAAGGATGAATGGATGGATGGAGGGATGGACAGATGAATAGAATGATGATTCAATGAGTGGATGGATGGATAGATTGATGGATGGATGGATGGATAACACAATGTTGTACATAAAATGTGTCAGTGTCAGTGATCTGTGGTGATCTTCATGATGGAGACGGGATCTTCAGGTCTTGACTGTCTTGTTGTGTGGACGGCCGTGTCTCCCTGCAGCTGTACATCCTGAGCCAGGGTCAGTGCATCTACAAAGGCACAGTCTCCTACCTCATCCCCTATCTGAAGACAGTGGGCCTGCGCTGTCCCACCTACCACAACCCTGCAGACTTCAGTAGGGGCCCTCCACATGCACTCCACAGGCTAGAGGAGTTTCATCATGATGAAGTCCAACTGGGAGGAGGCCCCGGGGCAAACCCAGAACCCTCTGGAGGGATTATGTATCTCATCTAGCCTGGGAACGCCTCGGGACCCCCCAGGAGGAACTAGAGAGTATGGCTGGGGAGAAGGAAGCCCGGGGGGCCCTGCTTAGCCGGCTGCCACCGCGACCCGGCCCCAGATAAGCGGACGAAAATGGATGGATGGATGGATGGATGGATGGATGAAGTCAGTCCAAGCAATTCAATTCAGAGGGCAGAATTTGTCTGTGAAGAAGGACGAAATCTATTACAATTCTTCATCTATTATATTTACATCTATTCTAACTTAAATAAATGTATTCAAATGCTCATGGTGATATTATAATGAAACACAATCTTGAATATTTACAAAAAAACTAAAATGTATGGTTTTCCTTACCTTTACCTTCCTACCATATCCAATTTATTCTATGTATTCCTTGCATACTGAGGCCTTCATGTGTAATGCGTGTCATTTGTGGACCATGCCTGTGGTGTTGTGTGTGTGTCCCAGTCATCGAGGTGGCGTCGGGGGAGTACGGAGACCTCAACCCCGTGCTGTTTGAGGCCGTGAGAGATGGCATGTGTGCTGTGGAGGAGAAGAAGAATCAGTGTGACCGGAGGTGTCCGTCAGTCTGCACAACAAAGTGCTCCAAGGAGGTTGGTACGGGAGTAAACTATGCATCAACAGTCCTCCAGCTGAACTTCTGGTGGGGGGTGGGGGCTTCACAGGGCCTGCACCGGAATCCTGCAAATGCGAGGGGTGGGGTTATGCAGGGTTTCCTGTTTTGTTACAGATATTCATTTGGATACAGTGAGAAATGTATTTGGGAGTGGCAAAATGGAGGTTTCAGAAATCAGTGCAACCGTCTTGACAACAAGTTATGTTAACTCTTCTATAGCGAGACTGTAGTCTGGTTCCATGTCATGAGTTTTTGCCTTGTAGTGATTTGTTTCTTTTCTTTTCGGAAAGATCGAAGCACTGGCAGCATAATTGACAGACATATAACCTTTTTGAGTTTTTTACTCCTTCCAATCGATGGTCAGCCTCCTCACGTTTGTGAGAAACAAATTTAAAGAGAAAGAAACGCCCTTTCACATGGATTTGAGCTCATCTGCCATCACACTTAAATGTTAATCGAAAGTCTGATTTGTGATTTCAACAGTTTCAAGTGAAACAAAAAAAAACACGGAATAAATATAGCCCTAGCCTACAATATGAATATGTAATTCTAAGGTAAATATAAAACAGCAATTATGCCGGGGCGATATGGACAAAATCAATATTGATATTGTAGACGATATTGTAGGGGTGACTATTGGTACTTTCACAAAATATTTACACAATTACATTTTTGATAAACAATCATCACTAATGTAATATAACAATCATCACTAATGTAAAATATAATAATATAATGTAAATATAATGACTAAGTAGAAGAGCTAGAACAATCTGGTTCAGAAAATCACTTTACTGTAATGTAGCCTTTAATACCATGAAAAGAACACTTTCATGATATTATAACATCACTCATATCACAATATCAATATAATATCGATTAATAATTTAAATGTGCTCTATAAATACATTGGACATGCACTTGCCTGCAGAGAGAGGCATTGAGAGGTTATTGCTTTAATGGACTGATTGACTGCTTCCATCCAGGACTCAGGGCACATCGAAAGCCATTCGTTTGCCACAAGCACCCTGACGCAGTTCTGCATCCTGTTCAAGAGGACTTTCATAACTATATGTCGCGATCAGGTCAGCATCATCACACCCCAAGTCAATCCATATGTTGGGGACACGTTTCAGTAGAAAGTATTTGTATACCTGTCTTGTCCTCTGATGTGGTTTGCTTGTTGCCACTGGGGCGGCAGCATCTCAGGAGGTAAGAGTGGTTGTCTGGCAACTGGAGGGTTGCTGGTTCGATCCCCGCCCCCCTCCTAGCTCAGTGCAGAGGTGTCCCTGAGCAAGACGCCTAACCCTAACTGCTCCCGATGTGCTGGCTGTTGCCTTGCATGGTTGACAACGCCGTCTGTGTGTGTGAAGACATTGTCTCACATTCCCAATGGTGAATGTGAGACAACCCATTGTAAATGCAACCCATTTACAATGGGATGTAACGGGAAGCGACAGGGTGGGAATTTTTTGTGCTGGGCTGGGTTGTGTACACTGGAGTACAATGGCAAGGGAGAACAACTGAACTGGAAAGTATTCACTGAGTCAGGGTGAGCGATAACGCGCTGTTTGTGTTGTGGCAGGTTCTGACCCATCTCAGACTGATGTCCCACATCGCCATAGGAGTGTTAATAGGACTGCTGTACCTGAACATTGGCAACGATGCCAGCAAGGTCTTCAACAACACTGGATTCCTCTTCTTCTCCATGCTCTTCATCATGTTCGGCGCACTAATGCCCACCGTGCTAACCTGTAAGAGACGGAGGAATAAGGAAGTCTGGCTCTTTTGTTTGCCAACACTAGGCTTGGGATCAATGCATTTTTCGTGCATCGATAATCAGAAAAAATGTCTGATGATTATTGATATATCAGCATTTTTTAGACATAAATAAATAGGTATAAATAAATATATAGTGTGTGTCAAGGGAAGCAGCAATTTCCATAAACTGAACAACGGAACTCTGTTTGGTAGGGTTTGCTGAGGTCCGGTTTATTTCAGCTTTAGAGTCTCTGGATTGGCCATTAGGCTATTATTCAAGACTAGGTGTCAAATTTAAATGTTGGCAATACATCCATGCCTCATATAGATAAATGAACGTACCGATCAATCATTCATCAATTGATATTTTATGGCATTCCTAGCAAATATGTATACGATCATTTTCTAAATCGTTTTCTACATCCCAATATTACAGAAGAGTTTATCCAAGGATTTTCTCTACCATGTTCTTTATTATTCTACATTCTGTGTACAGTCATAATAGTTTTTTGCCTTTAAACATTGCAGCTTTAAGGTCTTTGGTTTTGAATTTGGTTTGGGATATTTTTTCGGAGTGAGTTTTCCACTATTATTAGAGAGTCCATAGTCTATAGGAGATGTGTGACTTGTCATATATTGTTGCTCAGTTCCCTTGGAGATGTCTGTCTTCCTGCGGGAACATCTGAACTACTGGTACAGCCTGAAGGCCTATTACCTAGCCAAGACCATGGCCGACATTCCATTCCAGGTGAGCTCCCAGTTCCCGGCCTGGTAGGCCCTGGTAGGTTTCCCACCATGCAGTTCACCATGCAGTTCACTAAAACACATCCAAGTTCAAGTCATAAAAGAAGTGAAACTCGCCACATAAAACTGGGCCCTAAAGTGTAAAGTTCTGTGTAAAGTTCTGTGTAAAACATTCAAACGAAGAGCTATACAACATTTTTACAATTGCACTTTTACGATACAACTGCGTGTCATTGGAGGTGTGAATAATGTTGGGTTTGATCTGAACGGTTCTGTCAGGGCTCTGTTGTTGTGTGAGAGAATTTCACACTGATCACAAAGAATGCATGAGTGGTGGAAGGTAGGTACTTAAGTACAAAAAGTATTTCTATTTTCTACTTCTTCCACCACTGGAATGCAATGACGATAAATGTAAAATGGTGTGGTGTGCGTTGTGTTTCTAGGTGATTTGTCCCATCATGTACTGCAGCATCGTGTACTGGATGACAGCACAGCCGCCTGAGGCGACCAGATACCTTCTCTTCATTGCCCTCTCTACCTGCACTGCCCTGGTAGCCCAGTCTCTGGGGCTTCTGGTCGGTGCTGCCTCCAACTCCCTACAGGTAGACTCATCGTATTCTTGAGTCTCAAGGAATCAGTTGGCTCATACTTACAGCGTCCTTTTTATAGCTAACCACGTGTTTTCCTCCAAAGGTGGCCACCTTCGTGGGTCCCGTCACGGCCATCCCTGTGTTGCTCTTCTCTGGGTTCTTTGTCAACTTTGACACCATACCCACGTACCTGCAGTGGAGCTCCTACATCTCATATGTCAGGTGTGTCGCATAGTAGCATTAGAAAGATATTTAGGTTAGGTAGCGCTCCCGTTAAAAATCCCGTTTTAGCAGGAGAACTGGAAGTAGGTGCGAGGGATGTAACAGAACCCTAATATTTTACAGAACATATGTAGTTAAACAACTACATTTTTTGTGAAAAATAACACTGAAAAGTTCACCAGTGGTTCTGAGCTATTTATGTACCCTGTAACTGCCAGTAGGCGTGCAGTACCTACCTCCATTTATACTCTCACAGGCATACTCAAATGAGAGCATCATCCAAAACACATGTTTGTGTTTGCTTACTGTCTAAACTTGCTTGTTCACTTGCTGTGGGTGATATTGTGTGCGTTTTTAAGGCCTCTCTCTAGTCACACTCACACCCGGTGGTATGTCTCTGCGGTGTCACCAGGTATGGCTTTGAGGGGGTGATCCTGTCCATCTACGGAATGAACCGCACAGAGCTGGAGTGCGCGGCCAAGGTGTGTAAGTTCCAGCAGCCCGAGGAGGTGCTCCAGCTGCTGGACGTGGAGGACGCCAAACTATACATGGACTTCATCGCCCTGGGCATCTTCTTCCTCGTCTTCCGACTGGCCACCTACCTCGTTCTCCGCTACAAGGTGAAGTCGGAGCGGTAGGGTCCGGCTCGGCTCGGCGTTCCCTCGACGCTGAAGGCCCCCTGGTTCCGGTCTGACTCATTGCAGCTGTTCCCTCCCCCCCACCCCCCCGGTGTGGACTCAGAATCCGCCGGATCCGGCCGGCCGGCAGAATCCGTTTCTTCAGCTTGGTCACCCTCATAATATACCGCAAACTTTGCTGCTACAAAACAACACTACAAAACAACACGACATAATGAACCCTGATCCACTGCACAGTCCGTCTCGGTGCAGTAGGCTATCCATGTTTTGTTTCACAGCGAAGAGCAGGAAGGAGTCTGCCATGTTTTACCTCATATATACCGGACTTCCAAAAGATAAAAGCCAACGTGTTGGGAAGGCAGACCAACTCTGCTACAAACCCGAAGAACCCATATTCCACATTCACTGTAGTGATCTTTCCTTATGTTTTCAAACGTTTCTTTATTTCTTTCCCGGGGGGCAAGGTGAAAGCTGTACAGTTCTGTGCATTTTCCAGAGTTGCCCTGAATCTCTGCCACCCTCCACAGCGACTTATGCCAAAGTCCAAGGAAATAAGTCCTTGAGAGAACCAAATACAGATAAGAGTGTTTACGTTTTCTAAAGTAAAAAAAAAAGATTTTAACAATATACTGTTGCACTGGAGAGAGAGAGAGAGAGAGAGAGAGAGACAGACAGAGAGAGAGACAGAGAGAGAGAGGTGTAGACTGAGGTAATTTGAGCATTCCAGTTTGTTTATTCATGGATCATGTATACAGGCCTAATACTCTAGCTGCTTCTTTGAGTGATTTGTACGTTTTTTTCTCTTGTTGTTGTAGGCTAGTACTGAGCTAGGGAAAAAAACTATCTGATTTAGTCTTTACTCCTTGTTTATTAATAAAAAATCTTCTAAATTGTTCAAAAAAAATTATATCTCTAAGGTAGATGTTTTCTCAGCAGATAATACTCTCAAGAGAATATACATTTTCTACTTCTGTGATCAACTTTTTGAAATGTAATTATACAATCGTACTTAAAATAAATACATTAAATCTTAATTTCATACAGAATTTACTTCTATTATCATAGTTTCATATTCAGTATTATTTCAACCAAAATTATGTTATTTGTGTCTCTAAGCACTGCCAAAAGAAACACCCATGTGATTATGTTTGTATATGTACTCCTTTATTCCAGCCAGATAGAGTATGTTAATAAAGACCCATACCTTAATAAAGGCCTTGAGCCCAGGGATATTGTTCACATTTCACTCACATTGACAATCCAGTGTGTTGTCCCTTCTCTGTTAAAGCTTATTTATCCCGCTATGAACGCTTGTTGTGCAGCAATGACTTGACCATAATAAACGTGTCACTATTTTTGACTGGCCTTTTATATTTGATGAATGATGAATTTTGCTGTATTGTGTCCAGAACAGGAATGTGTTTTATTTAGTTTTCATTTAATTAAAATTGCAACTAAATAACTAAAACAAATACCAATACCAAATGCCATGACTTCATATGCTGAACTAAATATAAGATAAGATAAGATAAGATAGAACTTTATTAATCCCGAAGGAAATTCTTGTGCCAGGTTGCATAGCAATAGAATAAAACAATAAAGAAATAAACAGTAGAATAATACAAATAATATAACAGATTTACAAATGTACAGTAAGTCTAGAGAAGTATAAAAATATAGGTAAGATAAGATATTCAGTCAGCAAAAACAATTTGGCAAAAATATGCAGTTTGCGTGACTACATGACTACATGATTCTTGTGGTCTCGGACTACAAGTCCCGTCACCACCTCGGTGTTTCACGTCGCAATTCCGCTTCCGTGACGCGTTATGTGAGCGCATGCGCTTCAGCTCTCCAGACTCTGCTGTGCTGTGTTTGTATTATTTATGTTATATACAGGGGTGTAAAAAGTACCCAGAAATTATACTTAAGTGAAAGTATGGGTACCGTCTCAAAATCTTACTCAAGTAAAAGTCAGAGTATCTGGCTAAAAACACACTTGAGTAAAAGTCAAAAAGTTTCTACTTTTAAATGTACTTAAGTACTAAAAAGTAAAAGTAAAAACTTTTTTTTATTGCAAGGCCATGGGTGCTCGTCTTGTCCGTCCACGCCGACCGTTTCGTCCTCTTCATCACTCGTACTATCGTTTGTAGTCATCTTCTGTAGCTTGTCACTCTGACTGTCTATTCTTCTGATAGCAGGTGTTTCATCAAAGATCCCCGCTTTCTAGTCTTGCACAAGGACCAATCAGCATGGGTATGGGCGGGTTCATCTTCCATTGATGGGGATTTGATTGGCTGTTTTTAAATAAAGTGCGGCCGCAGGATTAATAACGTTAACGTTAGTTCGGCCAGAGAAACAAATATACTAATTAAAATTGTTGGACCTGCGAGATTTGTACTTTGTACTTTGTAGGTCTGCATTTTAAATGTAAGGAGTAAAAAGTATGTTTTTTTTCTCTGAAATGTAATTGAGTAAAAGTACAAGTATACAAATCTAATAATACTCGAGTAAAGTACAAATCCCCAAAAACAGTACTTAAGTATTGTAACGAAGTACAATTACTCAAGTACTTTACACCCCTGGTTATATATATATGTTATATATTATATATGTTCAGGCAGTGGTGGTGCACACTAGCCCCGAGACAAATACAGTGTTTCAAAATATGTCTCCTTTCATCATTATGTGCAATATTCTTCCTCCTTCCTACTTCCTCTTACCATTACTATTATTATTATTATTACCCTTTTACTACACTTCAATTATTGCCAAATTGTTTTTGCTGACTGAATATCTTATTCTATTCTATTCTATTCTATTCTATTCTTCTACTCGACAGCGTACTGTGCTGTAGGATATGTGTTGCTGGGTCATTTTTGTGTGTATTGGTATTGAGTGAGCAGCTGCCTTTGCTGACAGGGAAGTTAATTGGGAAATGAATCAGAGTGAAACACACGGAGAGGAACTGATCTGTCTCTGGGTGGGATGCTTTCCCCACCATACATTAACACAGCTCTGCAGCTGCTCCACAGGCTGCAGCATGCATGTAGACACCCGGGGGGCCTTGATTATATCTGCCTCCGGACCCCTGGTCACATTCCTATGCACCATTGAAACAACATTCCCAGGGACTAATACAAAATCTGTTTAAATTGAGGAATGGGAACAATCGACTTTCAAGAAGAACAGCATGACACATGAAGTATATGATATGTCATATATGAAGTCATAAACCACATAGATTTTATATGGACTGTGTGAGTTGCGTCAGAGAAGTCATCATAGATTTTACATGCACTGTGTGATTTGTGTCGGTGTCGGTGAACTCATAAACCATAGATATTTAATATGGAGAGTGTGAGTCATTTAAGGTGTCAGACTGAATTTTCTGAAATACAAAATGATGATTTTTGTGCAAAGACGTCAAGGAATTATTTGTGCCTTAAAATGTCTTATTTCTGCTTGTAATTCAGGAGGTGACCTTCTGACCACAGGAGTCAATTAAGGGATCATGGGCTCACTGCAAAGGTCAGACTTGTCTCTATTCATTGCTATGTAGACGGCACACAGAAATACCTTCCTTTCCTGGTGACCCCCAACGGTCTAGCTGCTGCATTAGACTAACTCAGGCATGCCATCTTCAACTCAACAAGTCGAAATCAAGAAATTATATTGTTTGGTCCTCCTAACTCGCCAACTTGTATAGAGTGTGGCCTTGGGGCCTCATGTCTTCAAACGTAAAGCCAGCTATATGCAACCTGGGCCTAATGTTGGAGACTGACTTAAGCTTTGAACCTCACAATCATCAAAGTAGTCCAGTGTTGCTTTTTACAACTCAACAATCACCAAAATGAAACCGTTTTTATCTCCAAAAGTAATTTAGGAAAAGTAGTGCATGTTTCTATCTTCTCTTGACTGGACTGCTGGTGTAACTCTCTGCCTTCAGGCGTTAGCAAAAGGCCAATCTCTCACCTCCAACTAGTCCAGAATGAAGCAGCTAGGCTTCTAACCGGGTTCAACAGACATCATATTACTGGTCACCCTAAAAGCTAATCAAGGTCACGCTCCCAGTTACTTTATTGACATGTTAGCCCAAGCACTTGTTAAGCATTGTTTTTAAAAGGTGCTTTATTATTATAATACTAATGTAGTACGTTATACTTAAAAACCTATACTTGGAAGTGGAAGAAACCCATGGTCATTAACATTTTATCATGTCAGTTTCATTGACCAGAATTGGTGTTCGTCAGATGAGTGGTGAACCTTGTGTTGAAGTGACTCTACTGTGTGCTGTTGTTTTATTCACCAGACAGCTGAGTGCGCTGCGATGGAGCTGGCGGAGGAGAGTGGAGGTCTCCCTCACCCCAGCTCATGCTGTTTGCACTCGGACCCTCTGCATCCGTACACAAGACGCCGGTACGCCGACTGATGCCCATGTCAGCCTTGTATACACAACATGACAACACACACAACACTCAACACCGTCATGTTACCATTGCACAACAAGCCATGCACATGAAGCATTAATAATAAGGAGTAGCTCAGTATTGCTGATACAGGCTGAAATGATCGGCATCAGAGAATATAGATACCTAAATCCCTGTCACATCTTGTGACAGGGATTTCTAAGTATATCTAAATGCGTGCCTTGATTTTCTGCTATTATCATGCATTGAACCACATGTACTGGAAAGTGAGATTCCACATTAATTTACTAACTAATACTATTCACTTACTCACTAAATTCCATTTACTACTAACTAATACAATTTACTTATGAACTAATGGTATGCACTTACTAACTATGTACTTACTAACTATTACGATTCACTTACTAATTATCTATTAATCCACTGCTTGGTCAACATGATCCATAATCCATACTCTGTATAGACTGAACCATTGGTGCAGATGAAGAATAAACATTGTACTTGACAAAGTGTCCTTCCTGTTCGTTTCAGTGGACCCCATAGAGATCCATAGGCGGAAGCTAGCGCTATGGTTCAGCCACCTGCCCCAGGAGGAGAAGCAGTTTGGGGGCTACTTCAGCCCGGAGACCATGCACGTGGACCCCCTCATTGTGGAGCGGGAGCCCACCGAGAAGAAGGGGCCCCTGAACACCATCCCGTCGATGCAGGGCTCCCCCATCTCCAACATGACGGTGGAGATGCTGTTTGAGCCCAGGGTGGAGTGGGGCGGGGCCCGGGGCCTCAACGTGATGCTGTACGGGGCCGTGGGGACGGGCAAGAACACCGTGATCCGCAAGCTGGTGCTGGACTGGTGCGCCGGCACCGCCCTGACGCAGTTCAAACTGCTGATACCCTTCTCCTGTGAAGACCTCTCCCAGCTCACCAGGTAGTGTGTCCTCCTGCTGTCATGGCTGATCATTACAGCCCCCAGTTGTACTTGGGGCTGTAATGGGAGGAACTTGGTGGCTTTTCAACCTTATCTCTATATATCTGCATGAGGATACAGTACAATATCTCGGGGGGCAGCTAAGCGCAAATCTTACCCCAACTCAACTGGGGTAAGATGACATCAGATGACAAAACGCATCATCCGGTGTTATATAGCCGACAGTCTCCACAGGCTCTGGAACCAGGCAGGTGTTCAACACAGACAGGCCAGAGCCGTGACAAGCACCAATTCCGGCGTGCTCATAGGTTTCTGAGTGTGCAATTTGGTCCTGCGAACACACCAAAATTGTCTTTTGTCTCAAATGTTTATACAACCCATCCCTCTACTCAGGTCGACATCTTTACAGGACCTGGTGGGCAGGAAGTACCTCCACCTGCGTCGGATCCCGCTGCTGAGCGGCGAGGGGGACCAGGCCAAGGACATCCTCTTCCTCTTCAACGGGATGGAGAAGATGAATCTGGACTTCCGCATCAGCACCACGGAGCTGTGCAGTGACCCTGGCGAGGCGCTCCCCTCGGGGGCCGTCGTGGTCAACCTGCTGAGGAAGTACCTCCTTCCTGAGGTAGAAACCCGCGTCACCGCTCCTCTAGTTCTTCTTTTTATTGTCGTCGGTATGTTAGGGAACAACCGTTAACCGTTTACGTTGATCATTTGTCCAAATTACTTCCCGTACCGAGAATTTAGTTCCTGCTGTGAATACACACAATGGCCATAAAGGGCTTCCGTCTTTTAGAATCAATGTACTGTATGTCAGTAAGAATTTCACAAAATTCTCCTCGACAGAATTGCTACAGTCATTTGGACAAATGATTTTCCTTTTGAACGGATGTTTTAGCAAAGCCAGGATAGTCGGTTACGATGGTATAGTTTTTCCATTGATCCCAATGAGAAGATACTGGAGCGAAAACACAGCACCCAGCGTCTTTCTTCAGATCGCTCCGGCTTTTTTGCGCGGCCCCTCCGAGCGATTTGGGTTGAAGTAAACATTTCTCATAACGTGGCTAGTTGTCCTAGAAACAGTAAACCAATCACAGAGATGCAGCATTTTGTTTGTTTTTCAGTGCAGAAGTGCTTCATCCCAGTGCCACGGCAGCGCATTTCTGCCAGAAAAAGGTGCTATGTGGACACCAGGCCTCAGTTGATTCTGATAAGCCCGGAGGCGTAATGTTGTATATCTCTGATATAAATAACAGTCCCAAAATATTCAACAGGTTTTATTGGATAATGAATCATTTCAATATCCAATAAATGGTAAAGTGGATAGCAGAAAATATAGAATAAAAAAGAAACGGGGAGAAGCAGAGAGCATTTGAAGTCATAGCAGATGCTAAAAACATTATTTAGCGTCTGTGTGCTTTGGGCTTTATTCTTTGAGAGTTGTTTGGGGTATCCTTTTTAAGTCGCTCTGCAAACCTGATCAGCCAGCTAGGATAGCTTTGGAGGCCATGGGGGAAAACCATCCAACCACAATATATAAGTACCAGTCGTACCCGTGTCCCGCAGGCCAGTGTCCTGGTGACCACCCGGCTCTCTGCGCTGGACTCCGTCCCCCAGAAGTACGTGGGCCGCTACGTGGAGATCTGCGGCTTCGACAACCCCGAGCGGCAGCGGGCCTACTTCACCAGCCGCCTGCTGCAGAAGCACAGCGCCGGCGCCACCCGGGAGGCCATCATCGATTTGCTGTACCACAACCTGCAGCGGGAGAGCCGCCTGTCCCGTGCCTGCTACCTGCCGTCCTACTGCTGGCTCACCTGCGCCACGTTGCACTTCCTGCACTTCACCGACGCCCAGGCGCCCATCCGCACGCTCACAGGCATCTACACCAGCTTCCTGCGGCTCAATTTCGGCGGGGAGGTGCTGGGTGTGGGGCGGGGCGCCGACAGCTCTGCGCTGGAGCAGCAGGACTCCCTGATGCTGTACGTGGTGCGCACGGTGGGCAAGCTGGCCTTTGACGGCGTCACCAACAAGCGCATCTCCTTCTCGGAGAACGAGCTGGAGCAGTGGGTGGGCGGCAAGACCAAGACGGACGAGGAGCTGCGGCAGCTGGCTGTGTTCCGCACCGACGTGCTGGATTTCTTCCTGGTGCCCGCCCCCCACGCCCCCCACGCCGGCGGGCCGGAGGACGAAGGCGAGCAGCGGTATGTGTTTGCCGTGCCGGCCATGCAGGAGTACCTGGCCGCCCTCTACGTGGTGCTGGGGGAGAACAAGTCGGCGCTGGAGAAGCTCACCCAGCAGATGTCCACGGCCATCGGCCAAGTGCACGAGGACGTGGGCGCCGTGGTGAACATCTTGTCCAAGTTCATCCCGCTGCGCATCTTCGCCGTGTTCAACCTGCTGAAGCTGTTCCCCCAGCTGTACGAGAGGGTGTTGAGCCACAGCAAGGGCCGCATCGCCCGCACAATGGCGGCCGAGATGTTCCGCACGGAGGACAGCTTCAATGAGGACGTGCTGGACCAGGTGGAGCAGGGCCTGCTGGGGCTGCACGGCCCGCAGCCCGAGCAGCACGACGAGCGGCAGCCCTTCGAGCTCTACCCCATCTTCATGGGCGGCCTGCTGCACTACGGCAACCGCATGCTCCTGCAGCAGCTGGGCTGCAGCATCAAGAGCGCCACCGTGTCCCAGATCACACGCGCCCTCCGCAAGAATCTCATCCGAGGTTGGTGCTTCTCTTTTTTTTTTTTTTTTTTTTAAATCACACATTTTCTCAGTGATCTGTCACCGCTATGAGAATGTTATTTATTAATTTTGTTTTCCCATGAGCCCCAAACACACAGACAAGCATAGCCTGTTTGTCTCAATATGATTCTTATTTTGTCCCCTTCAATCCAAAAATACAAAAATACATGTGTGAGCATCCGGTCTGGGCGGGAGGAGGGCGTGGCGGAGACAACGCTCTCCAATAGTGACTGCAGTACCCATTTGAAACACTGTTGTTATATGCGGCACCTTTAAGAAATATAATCCGGCAGATCATGGTTTCTTTACTGTTAAACGGACTGAATGGATTTCATTTCAACAAACCTGCTGAGCAGCACTGTTCAAATGCTGTAATTAAACGAGTGTGATTATTGTTTACGAGTGTTTATTATTAAAAACAGGGTCTAATTCTTTTTTTTTATAATGTATATTTTGTATGGTTTTGTGTCTTTTATGGACAGGACAGTGAAAGAGAGACAGGTACTTGGGTTGTAGAAGAGAGGGAATGACATGTAGCACCGTAGGCAGGACTGGAACCCGGGTCGCTATGAGGCGTACTGCCTACATGGATAGCACACTAGCAGGCTGAGGCACCGCTCAACCTGCTCAACCAGTAGTAGGCCGCTACGGTCTAATTCTTATAATTCAAATTCTCTCTGGGGCACGGTGGCACAGTGCTTGCACTGCTGCCTCACAGCACGAAGGTTCTGGGATCGATTCCCGCCTGGGGTGCTATTGACTGTGTGGTGCCCAGGTGGGTGATCTCCCAGCCTTTCTGTGTGGAGTTTGCATGTTCTCCCCGTGCTCCGCGGGGTCTCCTTACGGAGTGAAAGACCCCCAATTAAAAACATGTGAAGATCGCCTCTTCTGTCCACATCCCTGACCAAGATGTGGACGTAAAACCTGGAGCTGTTGGTCCCCGGGCGCCGTCAGAATGGCTGCCCACTGCTCCTGGATGGGTCAAATGCAGAGGACAAATTTCCACGGGCCACCCTCCCTGCATGCGTGTGTGTGTTTGGTGGCCGCCACTTCCCGTTGTGTGACCACTATGTGTGTGCACTAATAAAGATCTTCTTATATGCATATCTTCATCAGCAGTGCATGCTGTGCTTCTGCGATGTCGGCACAGATGCTTTTCTCTGAGAGGAAAAAAAAAGGGTTTCACCAACTTCTATTGCAGTGCAGCAACGACAGAAATTATATGAGCAATAAGCTTGCACACCGCACCGTACCGGTAAAACCAGAAACCGCCCAACTCTACTTTAAATGTTTGAATTTGATGGGATGTATTAGTTTACCTTGCTAACCTTAGTTAACCTACCTCAAGCCGAGCAAGAACGAAGAGCCTGCAAAAAATTGTTGCTACATTAACAGGCAAGGTGTCGTCCTATAGCTTTGGCTTGGATGCCATAATGCTCATAGTGGATGTCGTATTTTATTGATATATGGACCTCTAGACTATAGTCCTGTGCGTCCACACAATGTCCTCACCTTCTCTCCCCCTCCCCTGTCCCTGTACTCCAGAGCTGAACAAGCCCCAGCCCCCGGCGGAGCTGATGGACCTGCTGGTTCTGCTCTACGAGTTCCAGAACCCGCGGCTCACGGCGGAGATCCTGTCGTCCATGAGGAGCATATGCCTCCGCAACGTCCGCATGACGCCCCTCAAGTGCTTCGTCCTGAGCTCTGTGCTGTCCTGCACCACGGCCAGGTACAACCCAGGCCACTCATGGGCCACTTTAGCTCTGTGGACGTGGGTACGGTTTAAGGATACCAATACTGCTCGATCGATTATTGGCCTCAGATCAATAATCAAAGCATGTTGATGACGTTGATGAATAAAATGATTAGACTTACATTTCCAGAGAAAATATTGCGTCTACTGACTCCGATCTGGTTGCATTCCGTTGCATCTGCAACAAGTGATTTTCTCTGAGACTTGTTTTCAGATACTAGATTGGTTATAAAGTGATTAGCACAGCGTTGTAGCGTGGTCTCTGTCCCTGCTCTGTTCTCCGCAGCTACCGGCTGGAGAAGCTGGACCTGTCCTCTTGCCACCTGACACATGACCTGCTGGAGATGCTGTGGCCCACCTTCAGACACACACACCACCTCAAGTAATGACGACATCATCCCTCAAGTCTCTCTGTGTCTCCTGTAGTGATGAGGAGGCGGGGGGGTGGGGGTTAAAGCAAAGAGGTGCTCTGGATGACGTATAAAACCAAAGCATAACATAACATTTGCGTGATTCCCAGATCAGCTGCTGGGCTTGACAGTGGGCTGTCTCCAATGGCTCTATACTGCCCGTGCTTGGCCAGCCTGCTGCAGATGCTGACAGTATTGTACCCTCTGTGGCATTGACAACCCAAGGCATTATATTAGTCATCACGCTATTCTCACCTTAATTAGCTTGACCTATAACCCATCCACCGGCGCGTTTACTGCGTGTTTGATCAGAGCTGGCATTCGAAGATCATCATTATAACCGAAAAGGTTCTGTCCGTGTTGCGGCATGCCCAATGGCGCCATCTCCACACAAAAGGTTTTAAGTCTCGCCGAGCGCGAGAGTCCTGTGGAGCATAGACATAATGATAGCAGGTTGATGCTGTTTGTTTGTTCAGCCATGAGCGCTGGGCCACACGGGTCCAGACATGCAGCACTTTCAACGACATCACCATCGCGTTGCACCGTAATTGTTTGTGAGCCTGTTGCATTGTAACCTTTGCATTTTTCCAAGCGGCAAAAGTTATAACCGGATAATTCTGTGCTGCCAGTTAAATGTTGGGTCTTATTAGCACAGGCAAGAGCCGACATGATGCCCATGGCCAACGGTTAGTCAAGTCAAGTATTTTTATTGTCCCTTCACAGTTTACACCTGAGTATAGGCTAGTTATAAAGGAATACAAAATAGAAATAGAACTAACAAAATGGAAATATAACTGCTGTACTTTATTACATGGTCTCTTCTGTTCATATACAAAAACACAGGAGGCATACAAGTGTGTGACAATGTCATGTAGCCTGTTAAAGGTAGTTAACTCTACCTGTTTGTCTGTTGTTGTTGTTGTTGTTGTTGTTGTTGTTGTTGTTGTTAATGCACTGAATGATTTCTGGATGACATGCACTTCTAACTGCCTGGATATTAATTTGTGATTGTGGTGAATGTCTCTCTCTCTCTCTCTCTCTCTCTCTCTCTCTCTCTCTCTTCTCTCTCTCTCTCTCTCTCTCTCTCTCTCTCTCTCTCTCTCTCTCGTGATATCAGTCTCCAGTTTAACAGCCTGGGCCCAGAGTCCTGCATCCCCCTGCGAGACCTGCTGCTTGACTGCAGGAGTGATATTAGATCACTAGAGTAAGACCTTGTATATATTACACTTACATCATTTTGTATCTGTATTTTTAAACCAGTTTCTGCTTGTCAACGGGCCCTGAGTGCTTCAAGGATGCAAAGGACAACAACCCGTAAAACAGACCAATTTACACAATTAAACTTTTCTGATAAAAGTCCAATATAAGTCAAACATAAGATACTTCAATATACCTGTGGAGCAGTAGGGGGCAGTGTTGTGCACCATGTGCTAATGCTCTTGAGGTGATGGGCTAAATGCTTTACACAGAAAATAGTTAAATGGGTTCCAGTTCTAATTGGTCCAAGTCTAATTGGCAGTGATTTCCAGTAGAATGAAAGGTTGTAGGTTCATCCTGGTGAGCCACCACCACTTCTGAAATGTGAGGCCACTTGGTAGTCAAGGTAACTATAGCTGTGAGACCTTGTTCTCACTAAGCAGTACACAAAACCTAACTTAAACAATATTTAATATTTTCTCATGAGTGCTGTTTATACACTGCATTTTGCCTATTTGTGGATTGCTTCACATGAAGGTTCTGGCACATCATGTGTGTCTTCAATTCTACCCAAATTAGAATCACATGCATGTTGCACGCTCAGGTTACAATTATTTTGGTCTGCGTGTGAATGTGGCATTACAACAAAATTATAAATAATAACAATTAATACATTATTTTGAAAACTATTTTCTACATATCTTCCTCATCATTTAAGTTTGAATTGATAAATACTTATTTTTAAATACAAGTATGGCATTTCCCCCAAATTATGATGCTCATGAATTCATCTTAAAAAATATTCTGTTCCCTTAATTACTGTTTTTGTTCATCTCTGTAAGATGAACAAAATAGGATACCAACGTTGGTATCACCTGGTATCTCTGTCTCGTCCATATCAAGAGTCTTTGCCAGACAAGGGGGAGGGAGGGGAGGGCGGCACCTAGAGTCTGAATGCCATCATTGTTAGGACATCAAGAAGATCAATTGTACCTTTTAATGAACTGCAAGTTGCTCCTCCTCCTCCTGGACCTGTGGTTTCCCAGGCTGTGCGACAACCCGCTGCAGGAGTCCGGGGTGCACACCCTGCTGGAGGCCCTGCCCCAGGACCAGTCCCTCAGGCACCTGTCCCTGATGCACACGGGGCTGGGCGACCACGGCGCCCGCCTGCTGGCCACCGTGCTGCACCAGCACACCCGCCTGCAGGAGCTCAACGTGGCGTACAACAACATCGGGGACAGCGCCGCCCTCATCCTGGTTGACGCCTGCAGGGAGCACCCCAACATACACACCGTGCAGTAAGGCATCGCATTTACATTGACACACATCATATGTGTCATTCATGGCACAATTCAAGCGGGAAACAAAAATAATGTTTCTCTCTCCATTGATTACCAGACATATTTTTTCCGGTCCCATACCGGAAGGGGCCTGACTTAGACTTAAATGACTATCCTGCTTAATGAATAACACTAATCACATTGTTGTTCGTAGTAGGACTTTAGAACGTATTGCAGCACTAAAATAGCGTCAGCATCAAGACGAGTCACGTGTCAGAAGCCTTTCAGTTAGCAGTGTGTCATGGAAACGTGCGTGTGTGTGTGTGTGTTTGTGGTGTGTGTATATGTGTGTGCGTGTTCCTTCATTGCCAATAATATGTTTGTGTTGTAACTGGAAATACACCTAATCTCATGTGTGTCATGAATTATTTGTAACGACGTTTAAGGAATTTAACGACGTTCCCTATTACAGTATTCCCTTTAGTGTCTTATGCATTATTATTATGATCACACACGGTTCAATACCCGTTCATCCACACCAAACCACAGATCCTTTCCTCTGAGCTAATACTCTGCTAGCATCATCATTGTTGTGGACTTCGAGTTTAAATAAGATGTTGAGGCATACTTTGTTTTGCTGGATATTTCGGGGAGTTCTGCAAGGCACAAATTATGTCTTACCCTCTGTTATTGTCATATTATGCTCTTACTTATTGTACCAATACTGCTATGGAGTGTAGTCATACTCTATCATATGAATACTACTTATCGTACTGATACTACCATGTATCATACTACTACTTCTACTACTTGCGTGATCATGGCTGGTTTAACCTGTGGGCCTTGAGTAGCTGCTGCATCACAGGTGAGCAGCCTCACCCAGCCCCAGACTAGTCATCCTGACTGGGGGTCAGGTGAGGCTGCTTAAACCAGCCTCCAACACGCACACTACATACATACTAATATTTCATGGTAATATTCGGTCTAGGTTCCAACTGTATCGCTTCAAGTTTAGCTATTTGTTTAACTTAACTATTTTTGCCGTTATTAAAATCGTTTGTATGTTTTGTGGCAACCCGCTTAGTCTCTGAAGGCACGACGCATAAGAAACACTGATACCAATGCTGTTTAAGGCTCTGTAGTCGGGCCGTTTATTACACACACACACACAGAGGAGATCACGTCAGTACTTAACAGCGTGTCTAAACAAGAGTCCTCTGCGGTCCGGACACCTCCTCCCGGGTAGCCGTGCTCCGCGGGGTACAGTCCTCCCCCCTCTCCCGTCTCCGCGATCCTGTCGCGTGTCGGCGCGTCCGCGCGCCCTCCGAACTCCTGTCGCGTGTCGGCGCGCCCTCCGAACTCTCGACTCGGAGTAAGCCCCTGGCTTTATACTCGGTCCATGCCGATTCTCTGATCGGCCGCAGCTGTCACCACTTTGCCTCCTAATTAGCTGATAGGTGACAGCTGCGATCCCTGGGACTCGGGAGGGAGGGGCCGGAAAGTCCCGTATTGCCACACCCCCCCCCCTTATCCCAATGCCGGGGCCACCGGTCCCGGCCCCAACAGCCCCCTCCGGGGGTCGGAGGGGACACTTTGGGTCCCCATCCCGCTTCCGCAGCGTATCCTGCGGTACCGCCTCCCGGCTCGGCGGCGGCACCTCGTCCCGGCTCGTCGTCGGCAGCGTCGCCTCCCGGGTCGCCGTCGGCTGCGTCGCCTCCCGGGTCGCCTCCCGGGTCGTCGGCTGCTCCGTCAGCTGCGTCGCCTCCCGGGTCGTCGGCTGCGTCGCCTCCCGGGTCGTCGGCTGCTCTGTCAGCTGCGTCGCCTCCCGAGTCGTCGGCCGCGTCGCCTGCCGCGTCGCCTGCCGCATCGCCTGCCGCGTCGCCTGCCGCGTCGCCTCGCGGGTCGCCTGCTGCGCCGCCGTCAGCTGTGCCTGCGTCCTCAGCTCTTCGTTGAGCCTCTCCAGGCGACTGCGCTCTGCATCTGTCCGTGCCCGGGCCTCGGCCTCCCTCCGCTCCGCCTGCTGGCGGTGCTCGGCTGCCTGCGTCCTCAGCTCGGCGATCACCTCCTCCAGGTGCCTGCGCTCTGCGTCAGTCCTGCTCCAGCTGGGCTGGAGGAGTTTAGGAGAAACACAGGTGTTGTGCAAACACTTATTATGGGTCTGGTTATCTTCATGAGTGTACTCTGCTACCCACGACCTGGTACAGCACAGCAGCAGACCCATTAGTGCCATGAGACCTGTGCTGGTCCTATGACACCTCTGTGTAAAGGATCTATGGCTGCCATACACACCCTTTACACAGCAAGGAAAAACAACTCTAGCTACCTATCCTCTTCTCCTAACCAGCAAGGGCTTAACTTAGCAATTATTCAAATCTTACTGTACCATCAGTGATATATTGTTGTTTCTCTTTCGACAAATGTACTTATTGTAAGTTGCTTTAGATAAAAGTGTCTGTCACATACCCTACATTTAATGTAAATGTAAATAACATTAATTATGGGTATGTTTGTACATACTGTGGCAGACGGCCACTGAGGGACAGAAGGACAAGGGTGGACGACAGTCGGGGGAGCCGCAATTCCCCATTCGGCCCCCAGAGGGAGGCGAGGAGACCAGGAAGTGGGAAGAGGCAATCAGCCTTATTGAAGGTGGCTGCGCCTCGTTGGAGGAACTCGGCGGCAGCCAATCAAAGGCCTGGCTGCAGGCAATAAATAGGAGAGGACCTGGGTGGTGTCAACGGTCGAGAGAGTGGAAGAGAGTGAGGTGGAAGTTGGAGAGTGTTGGAAATGGAAGAAGTCGCGGAGGAGGAGGAGGAGGAAGAGGAGGAGGAGGAGAAGGAGAAGCGACCAGACATAAATAAACACGAGACTCGACCACACCACTTTTTAAAACCTGACTTTTAAAAATGAGCTCACCAAAAAAAACCACGCCATGGTCGGTCGAGGAGGTCCAGACGTTCCTCTCTTTGGTGGCCGAAGAGAGGATACAGCGGGAGCTCGACGGCACAACCCGGAACGAAAAAGTATTTAAAGAAGTCGCCCAGCTGATGGCCAATCATGGGTACCACCGTACCCTCCAGCAATGCCGGGATAAGCTCAAAAAAATGAAGAGCGATTACCGGGCCATAAAAGACCACAACGGTCGAAGTGGGGCAAATCGCCGGGCCTGGAGATAGTTCGATCAAATGGAATATATTTCAAGAGAGAGAGAAATGTTGTTTGGAATTTCAAAAATAAATACCTCTTGAGTTAATAAAAAAATAAATAAGTGCTCTTTGGCAAGCAGAACGACGTATCAAGGGTTTGAACTTCCTACGGTGGGTCTGTTCCTACGGTATTGTTGTTCATTCTCAGATACTGTATCATGCTTAGAATCGCACGCCTGCCCAGCTACTTATGCAGGCAACTTGGCAATTATGAAACTCGTTCTATTCGTCTCGTAAATAGGAATGCTCGAAAACAGCTCTATTCTTATCTTCAGGTACCACAGTGATATATTGCTGCCTCTCCTTCAACAAATGTACTCTTTGTAAGTCGCTTTGGATAAAAGCGTCTGCCAAATGCCCTAAATGTAAATGTCTGAGGACGAGGACTTTGGCAGAAGGTTGTAGCTAAGCTTGTTGTCCTGAAAGGGGAACCTGACCAGTGCAAAACAAGTTATTTTTTGTTATTTTATTTTTTATCATCCTTTTTGGAATGGAGGCACAGACTCTAATGTTGTTGTTGTTGTACTTGTTGCTTTTGGTTGTTTACTAAATGCATTCTTGAGGGTTGTATTCTTGAGGCATGATGGATGGAACAACTTGGCGATTGGAGGTTTATTACTTAATATTGTGATGGTGGTTCTTAAGGAAATTGAGGTTTTTATCAAACTCTGACTGATGTCAGTTACTGACACCTTTTTTATACGAAAAAGAAAAATGATAACGCAAGAAAAAAAATAAAACTGTTGAACCATCATTTGTAGTTTTCTCGTATATACCTTCTGTGATTTGTTGTGTGATCGGAGATATATTGTTACTTCTGATAAAAAGGTCAGGTCGTATTCGTATTGACGATATAGGAAGAGCAAACATTTAGCCAGCAAAATGTAACATCTGACAGCCAACGCACTTCTTTCATGTTTTATCAAACATGTGAAGAACACGGATTACAGCCAAGGCTTAATAATGAGCTGTTCTGTAGGGAGGATCATGGTTCAGCTATTGACTCCTCGTGTTGTCATGGAGTTGAAGTTTCATCAAGTTTCCGTTTTTTTTTATTACTGTGATAATGTGTTTTTTCTTGTTGGAAACTGTACTTTTAGTTGTCTCTAGTGTATCTTGTTAAGCACTGCTTGAACCCCCGCATCTGTGTGATAATAATAAAGGCTTTGATGTCCTTAAGAAATGGTCTGTTCTGGTTTCTATATGCATTGTCATACTAAATACATACTGTAAACTGGTTTGGGTTTATGTTAAAGCATTTTATTTGTTGTGTTGTTGTTGTTCTGGTCTTCCGGTTTTGTGCGTGGCTTGGCGCGGTGTAAATGACGTCACGGCAGTTCGCGCAGCCGTGTTATGACGACCCCGCCCACGTCGAGGAGGTACTATATGGTACTCAGTTGTAATGGAAACAGACCCGAAAAGTACCATGCCGTGCCTTGCCGTGCCGTACCGCGCCGTACCGTAACTCACTCTTTGTCTTTCTCTCAACTCTTCCTCCTTCTCCTTCTCCTCCTCCTCCTCTCCTCCGAACTCCTGTCGCGTCCGGTCGGGCCGCGCCCTCCGAACTCTCAGACTCGGAGTAAGCCCCTGGCCTTGTATACTCGGTCCATGCCGATTCTCTGATCGGCCGCAGCTGTCACCACTTTGCCTCCTAATTAGCTGATAGGTGACAGCTGCAATCCCTGGGACTCGGGAGGGAGGGGCCGGAAAGTCCCGTATTGCCACACACCCCCCCCCCTTATCCCAATGCCGGGGCCACCGGTCCCGGCCCCAACAGCCCCCTCCGGGGGTCGGAGGGGACACTTTGGGTCCCCATCCCGCTTCCGCAGCGTCTGCTGCGGTACCGCCTCCCGGCTCGGCGGCGGCACCTCATCCCGGCTCGTCGTCGGCAGCGTCGCCTCCCGGGTTGCCGTCGGCTGCGTCGCCTCCTGGGTCGCCTCCCGGGTCATCGGCTGCTGCGTCGTCTGCTCCGTCAGCTGCGTCGCCTCCCGGGTCGTCGGCTGCTCCGTCAGCTGCGTCGCCTCCCGGGTCGTCGGCTGCGTCGCCTCCCGGGTCGTCGGCTGCTCTGTCAGGCTGCGGTCCGCCTCCCGGGTTCGTTCGGCTGCGTTCGCCTTCCCGGGTCGGCGGGCTGCGTCGGCCCTTCACTCCCGGTCGTCGGCTGCTCTGATCAAGCTGGCGTCGCCTTCCCGGGTCGTCGGCTGCTTCCGTCAGCTGCGTCGGCCTCCCGGGTAGTTTCTGGGCCTGGCGTCGCCTCCCAGGGTCGGTCGGACTGTGCTCTTTGGTCAGCTGGCGTCGCCTCCCGAGTCGTCGGCCGCGTCGCCTGCGCGGCCGCCTTGCCGGCGCTCGCCGTGCCGTTCGCCTGCCGCGTCGCCTGCCGTCGCCTCGCGGTCGCCTGCTGCGCCGCCGTCAGCTGTGCCTGCGTCCTCAACTCTTCGTTGAGCCTCTCCAGGCGACTGCGCTCTGCATCTGTCCCGTGCCCGGGCCTCGGCCTCCCTCCGCTCCGCCTGCTGGCGGTGCTCGGCTGCCTGCGTCCTCAGCTCGGCGATCACCTCCTCCAGGTGCCTGCGCTCTGCGTCAGTCCTGCTCCAGCTGGGCTGGAGGAGTTTAGGAGAAACACAGGTTGTTGTGCAAACACTTATTATGGGTCTGGTTATCTTCATGAGTGTACTCTGCTACCCACGACCTGGTACAGCACAGCAGCAGACCCGATTAGTGCCATGAGACCTGGCTGGTCCTATGACACCTCTGTGTAAAGGATCTATGGCTGCCATACACACCCTTTACACAGCAAGGAAAAACAACTCTAGCTACCTATCCTCTTCTCCTAACCAGCAAGGGCTTAACTTAGCAATTATTCAAATCTTACTGTACCATCAGTGATATATTGTTGTTTCCTCTTTCGACAAATGTACTTATTGTAAGTTGCTTTAGATAAAAAGTGTCTGTTCACATACCCTACATTTAATGTAAATGTAAATAACATTAATTATGGGTATGTTTGTACATACTGTGGCAGACGGCCACTGAGGGACAGAAGGACAAGGGTGGACGACAGTCGGGGGAGCCGCAATTCCCCATTCGGCCCCCAGAGGGAGGCGAGGAGACCAGGAAGTGGGAAGAGGCAATCAGCCTTATTGAAGGTGGCTGCGCCTCCTTGGAGGAACTCGGCGGCAGCCAATCAAAGGCCTGGCTGCAGGCAATAAATAGGAGAGGTCCTGGGTGGTGTCAACGGTCGAGAGAGTGGAAGAGAGTGAGGTGGAAGTTGGAGAGTGTTGGAAATGGAAGAAGTCGCGGAGGAGGAGGAGGAGGAAGAGGAGGAGGATGAGAAGGAGAAGGAGGAAGAGTTGAGAGAAAGACAAAGAGTGAGTTACGGTACGGCGCGGTACGGCACGGCAAGGCACGGCATGGTACTTTTCGGGTCTGTTTCCATTACAACTGAGTACCATATAGTACCTCCTCGACGTGGGCGGGGTCGTCATAACACGGCTGCGCGAACTGCCGTGACGTCATTTACACCGCGCCAAGCCACGCACAAAACCGGAAGACCAGAACAACAACACAACAAATAAAATTCTTTAACATAAACCCAAACCAGTTTACAGTATGTATTTAGTATGACAATGCATATAGAAACCAGAACAGACCATTTCTAAGGACATCAAAGCCTTATTATTATCACACAAGATGCGGGGGTTCAAGCAGTGCTTAACAAGATACACTAGAAGACAACTAAAAGTACAGTTTTCCAACAAGAAAAAACACATTATCACAGTAATAAAAAAAACGGAAACTTGATGAAACTTCAAACTCCATGACAACACGAGGAGTCAATAGCTGAACCATGATCCTCCCTACAGAACAGCTCATTATTAAGCCTTGCTGTAATCCGTGTTCTTCACATGTTTGATAAAACATGAAAGAAGTGCGTTGGCTGTCAGATGTTACATTTTGCTGGGCTAAATGTTTGCTCTCCTATCATCGTCAATACGAATACGACCTGACCTTTTTATCAGAAGTAACAATATATCTCCGATCACACAACAAATCACAGAAGGTATATACGAGAAAACTACAAATGATGGTTCAAACAGTTTTTATTTTTTTCTTGGCGTTATCATTTTTCTTTTTCGTATAAAAAAGGTGTTCAGTAACTGACATCAGTCAGAGTTTGATAAAAACCTCAATTTCCTTAAGAACCACCATCACAATATTAAGTAATAAACCTCCAATCGCCTCCAGTTGTTCCATCCATCATGCCTCAAGAATACAACCCTCAAGAATGCATTTAGTAAACAACCAAAGCAACAAGTACAACACACAACATAGAGTCTGTGCCTCCATCCAAAAAGGTGAATAAAAAATAAATAACAAAAATAACTTGTTTTGCACTGGTCAGGTTTCCCCTTTCGGACAACAAGCTTAGCTACAACCTTCTGCCAAAGTCCTCGTCCTCAGACATTTACATTTAGGGCATTGGCAGACGCTTTTATCCAAGCGACTTCCAAAGAGTAACATTTGTTGAGGAGATGGCAGCAATATATCACTGTGGTACCTGAAGATAAGAATAGAGCTGTTTTCGAGCATTCCATTTACGAGACGAAAAGAACGAGTTTCATAATTGCCAAGTTGCCTGCATAAGTAGCTGGGCAGGCGTGCAATTCTAGCATGATACCAGTACTGAGATGAACAACAATACCGTGGACAGACCCTACCGTAGGAAGTTCAAACCCTTGATACGTCGTTCTGCTTGCCAAAGAAGACACTTATTTATTTTTTATTAACTCCAAGAGGTATTTATTTTTGAAAATTCCAAAACACATTTCTCTATCTCTCTTGAAATATATTCCATTTGATTCCGAGAACTATCTCCAGGCCCGGCGATTTGCCCCACTTCGACCGTTGTGGTCTTTTATGGCCCGGTAATCGCTCTTCATTTTTTGAGCTTATCCGGCATTGCTGGAGGGTACGGTGGTACCCATGATTGGCCATCAGCTCGGGCGACTTCTTTAAATACTTTTTGTTCCGGGTTGTGCCGTCGAGCTCCCGCTGTTATCCTCTCTTCGGCCACCAAAGAGAGGAACGTCTGGGACCTCCTCGACCGACCATGGCGTGGTTTTTTTTGGTGAGCTCATTTTTAAAAGTCAGGTCAGGTTTTAAAAAAGTGGTGTGGTCGATGTCTCGTGTTTATTTATGTCTGGTCGGTCGTCGCGCGCTTATGACGCTCCCAGTGGGACGACACTCGTCGGCCAATCAGTGGAAGGCAGTCGGCTGACGTCACGTATAGTACCGCTTCGGCTGGCTTGGAACCAGGGCCAGATGTGATACCAAATAGTACTGATATCAGGTACTACGTGCTAGGGGAAACACGCCAAATACCGCGCCTGCACCGTGCCGTACCGCGCCGTACCGTGACGGTGAGCCTTCTCCTCCTCCTCCTCTTCCTCCTCCTCCTCCTCCGCGACTTCTTCCATTTCCAACACTCTCCAACTTCCACCTCACTCTCTTCCACTCTCTCGACCGTTGACACCACCCAGGACCTCTCCTATTTATTGCCTGCAGCCAGGCCTTTGATTGGCTGCCGCCGAGTTCCTCCAAGGAGGCGCAGCCACCTTCAATAAGGCTGATTGCCTCTTCCCACTTCCTGGTCTCCTCGCCTCCCTCTGGGGGCCGAATGGGGAATTGCGGCTCCCCCGACTGTCGTCCACCCTTGTCCTTCTGTCCCTCAGTGGCCGTCTGCCACAGTATGTACAAACATACCCATAATTAATGTTATTTACATTTACATTAAATGTAGGGTATGTGACAGACACTTTTATCTAAAGCAACTTACAATAAGTACATTTGTCGAAAGAGAAACAACAATATATCACTGATGGTACAGTAAGATTTGAATAATTGCTAAGTTAAGCCCTTGCTGGTTAGGAGAAGAGGATAGGTAGCTAGAGTTGTTTTTCCTTGCTGTGTAAAGGGTGTGTATGGCAGCCATAGATCCTTTACACAGAGGTGTCATAGGACCAGCACAGGTCTCATGGCACTAATGGGTCTGCTGCTGTGCTGTACCAGGTCGTGGGTAGCAGAGTACACTCATGAAGATAACCAGACCCATAATAAGTGTTTGCACAACACCTGTGTTTCTCCTAAACTCCTCCAGCCCAGCTGGAGCAGGACTGACGCAGAGCGCAGGCACCTGGAGGAGGTGATCGCCGAGCTGAGGACGCAGGCAGCCGAGCACCGCCAGCAGGCGGAGCGGAGGGAGGCCGAGGCCCGGGCACGGACAGATGCAGAGCGCAGTCGCCTGGAGAGGCTCAACGAAGAGTTGAGGACGCAGGCACAGCTGACGGCGGCGCAGCAGGCGACCCGCGAGGCGACGCGGCAGGCGACGCGGCAGGCGACGCGGCAGGCGACGCGGCAGGCGACGCGGCCGACGACTCGGGAGGCGACGGCGACGCAGCCGACGACCCGGGAGGCGACGCAGCCGACGACCCGGGAGGCGACGCAGCTGACGGAGCAGCCGACGACCCGGGAGGCGACGCAGCTGACGGAGCAGCCGACGACCCGGGAGGCGACGCAGCCGACGACCCGGGAGGCGACGCAGCCGACGACCCGGGAGGCGACGCAGCCGACGACCCGGGAGGCGACGCAGCCGACGACCCGGGAGGCGACGCAGCCGACGACCCGGGAGGCGACGCAGCGGAGCAGCCGACGACCCGGGAGGCGACCCGGGAGGCGACGCAGCCGACGGCGACCCGGGAGGCGACGCTGCCGACGACGAGCCGGGACGAGGTGCCGCCGCCGAGCCGGGAGGCGGTACCGCAGGATACGCTGCGGAAGCGGGATGGGGACCCAAAGTGTCCCCTCCGACCCCCGGAGGGGGCTGTTGGGGCCGGGACCGGTGGCCCCGGCATTGGGATAAGGGGGGGGGTGTGTGGCAATACGGGACTTTCCGGCCCCTCCCTCCCGAGTCGCAGCTGTCACCTATCAGCTAATTAGGAGGCAAAGTGGTGACAGCTGCGACTGATCAGACAAAGGGTGACTCGGTATAAAGCCGGGGCTTACTCCGAGTCGAGAGTTCGGAGGGCGCGCCGACACGCGACAGGAAGTACCTGATATCAGGTACTACGTGCTAGTGGAAACACGCAAATACCGCGCCTTGCCGTGCCGTACCGCGCCGTACCGTGACGGTGGAAAAGGGGCATAAGTGGCTGTGTGCCTTGACCTTTTGATCATCTGAGAACCCGTCTTGTGTACCGACCCTTGCCTGCCTGACTACCCTCGCCTGCCTTGCCCTGGATCCCCTGAGACCACTTCCCGGTGTGATAACCCCTGCTGACGGACTACGACTACTCTCACGGAATAACGGACTAAACACTATAATAACCCTGCACTTCCCCTCCCCTTATGGTTAATAAAGACTCTGTTTATTATATAAACAGAGTTATTATATAAAATATATTGAATCTTTTTGTGGGATTAGTGATTATTCATCTTCAGTCGTGGACACACTCAATAATACACAGGAGTGTGCCACATAACACAACTAGTCAAGTAAATATACACTATATGGCCAAAAGTCAGTTGACCTGACCATCACACCTATTTGAGCTTGTTGGACATCCCATTCTAAAACCATGGGCATTAATATGGAGTTGGACCCCCCTTTGCGGCTCTGACAGCTGCCACTCTTCTGGGAAGGCTTTCCACAAGATTTTGGAGTGTGTCTGTGGGAATTTGTGCCCATTCAGCCAAAAGAGCATTTGTGAGGTCAGGCACTGATGTTGGACGAGAAGGCCTGGATGTCTTCATATCCTGTAGCATTAAGCATACCCTTCACTGGAACTAAGGGGGCCTAGCCCGAACCCTGAGAAACAGCCCCAGACCATTATGCAGGCACTATGCATTCCAGAAGTTAACGTTCTCCTGGCATCCGCCAAACCCAGATTTGTCCATCAGACTGCCAGATAGTGAAGCATGATCACTCCAAAGAACACGTTTCCACTGCTCCAGAGTCCAGTTGCGGCGTGCTTTACACCACTCCAACCGACGCTTGGCATTGCACATTGTGATGTGAGGCTTGTGTGCAGCTGATCTGCCATGGAAACCCATTCCATGAAGCTACTGACGTACAGTTCTTGTGCTGATGGTGCTTCCAGAGGCAGTTTGGTACTCTGTAGTGAGTGATACAGCAGATGATAGGCGATTTTTACGCGCTTCAGCACTTGTTGGCCCCGCTCTGTGAGTTTGCATGGTCTACCACTTTGTGTTGCTCCTAGGCACTTCCACTTCACAATAATAGCACTTACAGTTGACCGGGGCACATCTAGTAGGGCATACATTTCACGAACTGACTTGTGGCAAAGATGCCATCCTATGACAGTGCCGCGTTCAAAGTCACTGAGCTCTTTACGAACCATTCTGAATTGTAAATGTTTGTCTGTGGACTAGGGTTTGCACAGAAAAGTCAACTTATCGACGCGTCGACGTCACTACCACAAGTCGACGCCTACTGGGAGACGTGTCTTTTTCTTTTTCTTTTTTACACTTTAATATATTTGGCGGGACTTGGCGCAAATGGGTGGAAAAATTAAGCGATTTCACATTGACACACACACAAGACTACAACAATTTTTTTTTTCTCCGCATGTAATCGCTGACACCCAATTTGAATGTTGCAATATATATTTTCGTGACATAATATAATAGGCATGTTACTGTATTTTCTGTAGACAGGCCTGAATCTGCACTAAACTAAGTGATTCATGTACACAGAGATCTTGTCAATACAAGTTGCTATTTTTTGGACAGTCCATTCTGTCTGTGTTTTTTGCGTGCGTGTGTATGTGATGACGTCATCAACGACTTTTGGCCATATAGTGTACATGGACCATGCTGGTGCTGCGACAGACATCAATAAAACCCACCTAACGTTAACATTACAGGAACTGGAAGTTGCATTACCCTGCTACTGATGCTCTCTGAAAAGGGTGTATCACACAGCCTGCTGTGTTTGTCCTGTCCCTGACCAGCCTGTACCTGAACCCCCTGACCAACGTGGGGAAGCAGTCCCTGTACGTGCACGGGGTGCCCTCTGACCAGGGAGGCTCCGGCCGCCGGGTGCAGGTGCTGGCCTCCGTCATGGAGGGCTCGGACCTGTCCGAGTCTTGGCACCCTATCCTCAGCGTCATCACGGAGAACGCCTCCACCTGGGACCGTCAGCGTGTGCGCGAGCAGCTGCAGGTACACGTGTGTGTGTGTGTGCGTGTGTGTGTGTGTGTGTGTGTGTGTACGCGTGTGTTTGCGTGCGTGCAAATATGTGGATCAAATAATTTCTCATATTTGCTTTGTCACAGATGCCCGGAGGTCTGTTTTACCTCCAATCACCCAAATGAGCTGTAATGGCTGTCAGCATGGTTCACCCACCCTGCCGGTGTTTACAACCAAGATTCAAGAAAATTTAATTGCTCACTACTTTATGGAGATGAATATTTAAAAAAATAATAATACACCCACAGAGCTTCGAGAATGGTGTGGAATAAAACTATCCTAATAATTTTGAAAAAGTTTATGGGTCCATAATGAATGCTTTTGATTACCTCTGACGTATGGTTCCCGCCTTTAAAAAGGCTGTAAGCCAATAGTATACCAGCGTTGGCATCAGATGGCTGTGCAACGATCTGGCAACCACTGGCATGGAATGGTAGCGGGGGAGGAGGAGTGTGACACCTTGTGTCTACATGTTGTCAATGTTTGTCAAAGTTATCGATGATACCTTTTAATATTATGAGTTATGAGTATGGGTGTGGGGGGGGGGGGGGGGGGGGCTTATGTTGTGGTGTGCTGAGCATGGCGGCCCTGTGTGCTCCCCCAGGTGTTCCTCAGGGACCTGGAGTGGGGCCGCCAGCAGCAGCCCAGCTGGTGGAAGAGGATGCACTTCCGCAAGGTGGAGCGAGTGGTGAGGAGGATGATGGACAAAGATGCCCCCCCCCGGCCCCCCGCAAACGCCAAGTAACACCACCTCGCCACTGAACCAGGATGGCTGCACGGCGCATGTTTTTTTTCTTACAAAGGGACAACAAGTGAACCTAATCGCAAGTGTCCATACCTGATTTCAAAGCAGATATGCATGGTTCCAGTGCAACGGGCTTCTAACTTTATATTAGATGTATTCTATTAACTCTATTTTCTTATTCTGGTGCTCAAAACGTTTCAAGTGGAACACGACCACAACCAGTCAGCTGCGTATCGCTGTAGAGTCTCAGGACTTGTATAACTTTTCATAAGGTAATGCTGCCTTAACTGCTGGAGAAATGTCCAGAATGGATGTGTGCAACTGTTAACAATAATTAACAGTTGCACACATCCATAATGTGTGCTATTAACCCTGTCGGAATTGCCTCAGTCTTGTCGGGGCCATTAAATATAGATGTTTGCTAATGCTAATGAGGTTACTGTCATCAATTGTGCCTAAAGTGCCTTTAGTTCTTTTAATCCACATCATGGACGAGCAGTGAAACGCCTACGATCTGACTTGAAACAAACACTGCAGGCTACAACTACATAGTTTGACAATTAGCTTTAGCATTTGGAACTCATTATTTTTATTTCATTGTGTTTGGTGGTGTGATGGCTTGGTTAGTAATTCATTTTTGTAATGTTTTAGATCAGATACGTACTGTTGCACTTTTGCACTATGCTCCCAGTTGTCATGGACAAAATGTAATTATAAAGTTAAAGTTAAAGACTAACTTAACTGAACAAAAAAAGTTGTATTTAATTTAGTTTGTAGTTGGTTGGTGTTATGTAAAGTTGGATTCAAACCTGCCTGTCATGACATACTAACAATGCTTTACCTCATTAAACAAACCATTAAGTTCCATTAATTGTGATATTCAAAATGTGTGTGTGTGTGTGTGTGTGTGTGTGTGTGTGTGTGTGTGTGTGTGTGTGTGTGTGTGTGTGTGTGTGTGTGTGTGTGTGTGTGTGTGTGTGTGTGTGTGTGTGTGTGTGTGTGTGTGTGTGTGTGTGTGTGTCTCCATGCTCTTGGAGTTTCAGCATTAGTGTGTCTGCCTACTTAATTATTATTTATTTATCATGCACCACTTGCACTACCTCAAGGCCACATTCCTGGGACAGAGCAATCAGATAAGATAGATCAGATAGAGTCCTGACGGGACGCTGGCTGCTTCCTTCCCTCAGAGAGGAGGATGCATCGGGTTGCCAGGGGTAACCTGTGGCCAGAGATCCAGAAAAGTGGCGGTGGCTGAGATGGTGGGGAAAAAAAGATAAATCGTGAACATACATGAAGCCATTTATTTACAAAATATAAATATCCAAAAATATAGTGATTTGAACAGGTTAGTCTGTATCAATAACAGAAGTAGGGGTAAGTCGTGGTGCAAGAAGAGGTAAGGTAGCTAAACAATAGACAAAAGTGAATGTGTTCATCATTCAAAGGCAAACAAAATGTCTTAAGACTATAAATGGTGGCCTATAATCTGTGTATATACAGTACATGTATAATACTATGTGTAATGCCAAAGTAATTAATTAAGTTGAATAATATTGGTCCACCTGACCCATTGTTGGGTAATGGGTCAGATGGAAAGCTCTGGAGAACCTTGTCGCAGGCAGCATTCCTCCAGCGCTGTATACCAATGTGTTCCACTAGAGATAACGGAATTCCTGAGGGGTTTTTTTCCCCAGAGGTTTTTCTCTGCTCGGACGTTTCTCCACGTTTGGCAACACAGATAACATGATCCAGGTTAGCTCACTAGCCCCGCCTCACTAGACTAGATTAAACATTAAGCAGAGTGTGTGTGTGTGTGTGTGGGGAGGGTTCTCAAGGAGTTTTTACGTCACATCTGTGGTGGTGTACCTTGCACCTTCACACTGTCATAACCTGCAAGAGCCCAGCCAGTGTGTGTGTGTGTGTGTGTGTGTGTGTGTGGATGAGGAACAGGAAACAACCACACAACATGAAGTACAGCAACCAGGGTAAGAAAGTAACTTCTTTTAGATAGATAGATAGAACTTTATTAATCCTGAAAGAAATTCTTGTGCAAGGTTGCATAGCAATACAGTACAATAAAACAATATGGAAATCAACAGAATAATAACAATAAACTAACAGATTTCCAAATCTACAGTCAAAATATACAAATATGTAGGCAAGATAAGATATTCCGATGGCGAAAACAATTTGGCATAATTTAAGCGTGACATTAAGAATATTGCACATGATGATGAGAGGAGATGAGAGGTAGTGTTATAGATAATATTTATAGATAACATGATAATAATAATAATAATAATATAGCACATGATTATTATTGCACATGATGTTGGACAGTAATATTAATATTGCACGTCATACTAAGGAAAGTGCACATGATGTTGAGAGGTAATATTGCACATTATATTGCTGTGTTCATTGTCTTGTATTTCAACTATCCTTCCCATGGAGGGGGGAGGAGTTAGTAATACATATTAGATGTATTCTATTAACTGTATTTTCTTATTCTACAGTTGATGGTAATGTCTTGATGGTAAGGTGTGCAAAACGTTTCAAGTGGAACACGACCACAACCAGTCAGCTGTGTATCGCTGTAGAGTCTCACATCTTGTATAACTTTTCATAAGGTAATGCTGCCTTAACTGCTGGAGAAATGTCCAGAACTCAAACAATAATTAACAGTTGCACACATCCATAATGTGTGCTATTAACCCTGTCGGAATTGCCTCAGTCTTGATGGCCACAGGCAGAAAGGACCTCCTGTGGCGTTTTGTGGTGCACCTCGGTCTACGGCTGAAGGTGCTCTGGTATGACTCCAGTGTGGCGTGCAGGGAATGGGAGGCGTTGTCCATAATACTGAGTAGTTTACTCAGCATCCTCCTCTCCGAGACCTCTACCAAAGACTCCAATTCCACGCCCAGGACAGAACCAGCTTTCCTGATGAGCTTATTGAGTCTGTTAGCGTCGGCTGCCTTCACCCTGCTGCCCCAGCACACAACAGTGTAGAAGATGACGCTGGCCACCACAGAGTGATAGAACATCTGCAGCACGGTCCTGCAGACGTTGAAAGATCTGAGTCTCCGTAGGAAATACAGGCGACTCTGACCTTTCTTATACAGGGCCTCTGTGTTTTTAGTCCAGTCCATTTTATTGTCTATGTGAACACCCAGGTACTTATATTCCTCGACAATGTCCACCTCGGTCCCCCTGATGCTGACCGGTTTCGGGTGAGTCGGTTGCTTCCTGAAATCAACCACCAACTCCTTCGTCTTAGAGATGTTGAGTTGCAGGTGATTTAGTCCACACCACTCCACGAAACTGTCCACCACACTCCTGTACTCAGACTCCTGACTCTTTCTGATACAGCCCACAATGGCAGAGTCATCCGAAAACTTCTGCAGGTGGCAGGACTGTGAGCTGTATCTGAAGTCTGAGGTGTAGAGTGTGAACAGGAAGGGAGACAGGACTGTCCCCTGAGGTGCTCCCGTGTTGCTCACTATAGTGTCCGAAATGTTGCTCTGCAGCCTCACATACTGTGACCAACCTGTGAGGTAGTTAGTAATCCAGGCCACTAGTGGAGCGTCCACCTGCATGTCCAGTAGTTTAGTCCCAAGCAGGGCAGGCTTTATGGTGTTGAAAGCGCTTGAGAAGTCGAAGAATGTGACTCTCACAACGCTGCCTGCCTCCTCCAGGTGAGAATAAGCCCTGTGCAGCAGGTAGATGATGGCATCTTCCACTCCAATACGGGGCTGGTAGGCGAACTGCAGAGGGTCCAGTGATGGTTCGACTAGTGCGCGGATGTGCTTCAGGACTAGCCTCTCCAGCGACTTCATCACATGTGAGGTCAAGGCCACAGGTCTGTAGTCACTGTGGCTGCTTGCGTGTCTTTTCTTGGGGACAGGAACCAGGCATGATGTTTTCCACAGGACAGGGATGATCGTCGTGCTCAGGCTCAGGTTGAAGATGTGCCGGAAGACGCCGCACAGCTGAGTTGCACACACCTTGAGCACTCTGGGGCTGAGGCCGTCAGGCCCCGCGGCCTTGCCTGGGCGTAGTCTGCCGAGTTCACATCTCACCTCCTCCGCCGTGATGGTGATTGGCCCTGGAGACCTCTCTCCAGGGCCAAGAGGGAGGAGAGGGGGGGGAGAGAGGGGGGGAAGGGGGAAAGATTGGGGGGGGGGGAGAGGGGAGAGAGAGGGGAGAGGGACACAGGAGGAGCTGGGGGGAGGAGGGAGAGAAACCACATCTTCAAACCTGTTGAAGAACAGGTTTAACTCGTTGGCCTCATCCAGGTTTCCCTCCCTCCCCTGGATGGTCTTTGCTCCATGGCCAGTGATGGTTATCATGCCGCTCCACACCTCCCTGAGGTCCTTCTGTTGGAGCTTCCTCTCAAGCTTTCTTCTGTAGCTCTCCTTGCCCTCTGTGATCTTTTCTCTTTTAATCTTGAATCTTCTTGAATCGTGAATCTTTAATCTCTTTTTTTTAACAAGGCCTTATTTGGCCCCCATGTAATACTCTTTGGGGACATTGTTTTGGAGCATTTCCAGGGCAATTTGATCAAATGTGGGCTCATACATAGTATTCAACACTCGGCAAACACAGAGTCAAATTCAGACGTGAATACTATATTTTACGGGGGCATTTGGAAGCCCCTATCATCCCTATTTCGAGGGCAATTCCATTGCTTTTAGGGTCAAAACCCCCAAGCCCCCGTTAGTCTCTGCCCCTGCCACACAGCAACACAGGTAAGCTCTGCTCTACTCTACAACTACAACTGGAGGTGTGGGGGTCTTCTTTGCCGGTTTATGCTTGTAATGGAAAACGTTTGGACGCTCGTGTGTGTGTGTGTGTGTGTGTGTGTGTGTGTGTGTGTGTGTGTGTGTGTGTGCACCATGTGTTGTGGTAGAAGGGTGTCATCACGGCCTTCTGTTGTGGAGTTCACTTGTTGTACATACAAAACAGAGTCGTGTCATTTTGGGTTTCAATTCAACCGTGGGAAGACCTTGAGCTAGGCTCCAGCAATAAGGCTATCTTCCTGCAGATAGTCTCAACACAGGACACCACAGACCTGCCTGCGCTTACTACCCAGCAGCACCCTCCTTCCAAGAAGCTTGTGTGTGTGTGTGTGTGTGTGTGTGTGTGTGTGTGTGTGTGTGTGTGTGTTTGTCTGTCTGGTGTGTGGATGCATGTGCATGGGTGTGTGTGTTTGTATGTGTGTTTATGCGTGTGCGTGTGTGTGTTATAGAGAACTGAAAATACAGTCTGATACAGGCACTCATACTTCTTGGAAGGGTGTGTGTGTGTGTGTGTGTGTGTGTATCTGGTGTGTGTGCATGTGCGTGTGTGCGGGAGAGATAAATGGCAGCATGACATGACCACCCCTCTTTGCTAGATGGTTTTCGAGATGAGTGTGTTGGGAAGATATAGTGTAAACTCATCCGGGAGATGGATGGACCTGGACTCCGTCTCCCCGTCTCACAGAGTGCATTCCTTTGACGAGCAAGTGTGGGAGTTTGAGCTGAGGCTAGAGCAGCGTACTAATGCAATGGACACCAATGGGGAAGTCAAGAGACTACAGTTGATGAATGTGTGTCTTCGTTGGTGTGATCATTAAGTAAGTATGTCTTTCTGGATCTATTCCAATGACACCCGTTTTTGTGTTGTGATGCAAGTTGTGACGCAGGTCTTTTGCTTCAAGTTGTGTATTTGCTGTTGTCGGGAGTCATTTAGTCGTCGGTGTTCGGAGTGAGGTAAATAAACATTAAACCAGGGTTTAACGGTCATGGTTGATCGCTCACCAGATTGCGACAGAACAAGCGGTGGGTGTTGGGGTGGGTGGGACTCACCGGGGTCACCTGTGTGTCATTGGGTTCCAGCCTATTTTCGTCCAAGGTAAGATAACGACTCACTCAAGAACAGTGAGTGATCATCAAATGTTTGTTTTTTCCAGTCCCCCCCGCCCAGCCCCCATCGCTAGGCATTGAGGATGTGATGGAATTCCCACGGTGAGTCTGACCTTCAGAAACATGTTTAATCTTAAAGACTCTAATCATTTCTCTTTCATGGTCATTTGACGCACTTTCATTCCATGTCACGCTAGTGTGTTCATATTCCCAAACATTCCCACATCTTTTCTTCTCTACCTAAGGTTCACCTTCAATCCAAAGGAGGGGATTGACAACCCAGCCCTGGTAATCTCTGATGACCCGGGTAAGGTCTGGGAGCCTAAGGTCCACTGAGAACGTGTCATTCACTCGTCTTATCAGAGCAGAACGCTACTAAACTAATCTAGGACTTTATCCTTCATGGCAACTCAACACTTTATGAGAAGGGGAACACAGGCCGAACATACTCTATTCAATAGCCGTACATTACAATTCCATTGAAACAAGATTCAGCATATATTGTTACGAGTAGAAATAAATATATAATATAATAATCTAATATAATACTAATATATAATAGTAGTCTATTGTAGCCTATTACTACGCATGTGGTAATAAGCTACATTAGCAATGCAGTTGTAAAATACATAGTACATAATACAACCAAAGTTAGTGTAGCAATGGACCATACCACATGTCCCCTGAAGTGGGTTTCCTGGGCTCCCCACGACACAGGTAGATGTTGAATATAAACCGGTCTGTTGCAGAGTTTGTAGTTGTTAGTGGACAGAGCAGGTGGTACAATGCTAGCATGCTAGCACTCCCTGAGTATGTGTGTATGTGTGTGTGTGTGTGTGTGTGTGTGTGTGTGTGTGTGTGTGTGTGTGTGTGTGTGTGCAGCCAACCCCAGACTCTTAACTGGTGCCAGGTGAGGCTGCCGTTGTATTGACAATGGCTTGTTCAGCATTGAACAGGAACACGGATCGTCATACTCTATTCTATTCCCTGTCCACCCCCAGAGCCCAACCCCTGCCTGGTGCCCAGGCTATGCCAGCTGATTTGTACCGAGGGCCAGAGTTTTGGCTTCCAGCTGCGGGCGGTGCAGGGGAGGCGGGGCCACACGGTCTGGGAGGTGGACCCCCACAGCCCGGCAGAAGTGGGGGGTCTCAGGGAGGGCTACCGGGTGCTGGAGGTCAACCAGGAGTACGTGGATAACATGGAGTTCCCTGAGGTACCCGGGAGCCCGGAGCCCCTGCTCCGTTTCAGCCTTATCTCTCTGGCACTGTGGCTTCACTGCCTCAAGAACCGGCCGCTTGTCAGGAAGGAAGGTCTTGATTGACACGCAAGCATGACCAATCATGGACCGTATGCTGGGAACGCTACTTCTAGACAAACTGCTGTTTTTAAAATAAGAAAGGTTGGGGAGATGAAAGATGAAAGTGAATACAGATTATTTTCCATGGTACGTAGCAGCTCATGTTAGCCACGCCCACACATGCAAAGTTTCAAGAGTGGTAGAGTAGGACCTAATTGTAATTAGCGTTTGGCTTCACCTCAGAGACATGAACAACAGAGTACATATTCCATACAGATACATCTCACATAAAACACATGCAGTTACATACAGTTGTATGTAGAGTTGTGTTTGATGGCAGCCGGCTGCACCTTCCTAAGGGGGGCAGATTTGAGCAAACATTCTGGTATAGCATGAAAAGATAATGCCATTGTTTTTATTTATTTCAGATATTATTGATTATTTTCTGAACCTCATATCTTAAATCCCCTTCCTACCTCATTCATGCATTAGGCAAGGATGAAGTGAATAATATTGTGGGTATTTAGCTCTTCCCATGCCATTGAATTGAATCTATGACATGGAAATTCTCCAAAGACGCCAAGCCACCTAAATTAGTACTTAGCATTGGGTAGCATGTTATCCTAGCTATCTTGCTGTTAACCATAACTGAGTAAACCTAGGAACCTGAAACGCTTCAAACTTCGATTCAAATTTTACTGTCAGTGATATATTGTTGTTTCACTCTTTAGGCAAATGTACTTATTGTAAGTTACATTAAAGAACAGTGTCTGCCAAATCCCAAATGTAAACGTAAATGAAAGGAAGATATATCGATATTATATTAAATGTGTGTGTGTGTGCGTGCGTGTGTGTGTGTGTGTAGCTTCTGAGGAAGATCCGGAGGTGTGGTCTTCGGCTTTTTCTCTTGGTGCTGAGGAAGGAGGAGTATGAGCAGGTAATATACAGTACACACATATACCACACATGTAGTCCTCACATATAAGGTTTACATACTTGCATGGTTTGTTGAAGCTACGATGTCTTCTGGCAGGCTGTGTCTTCGTCTCTGGACCTGCAGGCGTTAGCCAGGTTCCACAACCGGTTGCGGGTAACCTGAGCCCGACTCTGGCCACCGTCACCCGCAACCCGTACAGGGCCTGGGCATCACCATCCGAAAAACCATGTGGAAGGTACCGGATACGCATACACTCTCAACCAGTTTCATCCCTGATGCTGCTATGATGTCTCTATCACGAAGACATCGCATTGGCAATTTGGTTTCCTTCTACTACCACCTACCCATGTAAGCCAGGTTTTGGAAAATGTTTTTTGAAGCTAGGTTTCCTTGCTGGACAAACATATCGGCATGTAAAACTGGATGAAATTGCTAATCCCTTGCGGATGCTTAGGCAGTGTAATTCAGTTTCCCCCATCAAACTGGGTTCTCCTGTGCACGATAAATGCTTTTGTCAAGGTTATGTATTGGATTTTTTTTAAGTACCATACTTGAGAAAGAAAGGGTCATTCCTCTGTTTCATTTACAATTACATTTAAGGCATTTTGGTAAGACGCTTTTATCCAAAGCGACTTACAAAGAGTACATTTGTTGAAGGAGACAACAATATATCGCTGTGGCACATACAATCTTTATTTGAGTGCTTGAGGTAACCTACAGTGTATTCACCATGTGTCCATACAGGTCATAAGGGCCAGTTCTTCCTGCGCACAGTAACAGCCGGCCCCGCGGAGAGAGCGGGCGTCTGCTAACGGGGACAAGCTGATCTGGATTAACGGCGTCGCGGTGGCAAACCTCACGTTCTCAGCGCTCAACAAGATGGTGTGTATCTCAGCCACAGGCCCTCGCCCTGCTCTCATGGGTGAACATAGTGGTGCAGCGTCAATCACAATCACAAACGACAAACTCTGCAATAAACCGCTTTATTGTTGTTTGAGTTTGTAAGTTGATTGAAAAGGTGGTAACAAGCTAACATGCTAGCGCTCCCATGAGTGTGTGTGATGGCTGGTTGAACCTATAGGCATTGATCAGGCCCTAGACTCTAAAGGTGGCATTCACTTGAGAGGCATGCAGTGCGTTCCCCACCCACCCACTCCATTGAGGGAGGGGGAGCAACACCTGATGCGAGTACCAAGCAATAGATTGCGGTACAGTAAGGAACGCTTTAAGCCTGCTGTTGGTTGTCGGTGTCCTTAAGCTGCCGCGCTCCGAGAACACAACGCCTCACCTAGCGACGACAGCGGTTCCCGCGTCCTAAGTGCTCTCACCTTAAACTCGGGCCAGCTGAGGCTGCATAAGCCAGCCACCAACGACACACACTCTCCACACACACATACATCAACCTATATCTGCTCCTTCATTATCTGTAAATATTTAGGAATATATATTTATATAAATATTTGTGGAACTCCCCCTTCAAAAATGTTTTGCTTTTTGCTGTAAATAGTGTGGATATTTGATTCTTTGCGTTATTTGTATTTGTTCCTCTTGCACATTCCACTGGGCATCGCACTTTTTTTCATTTCACTGCACATCCTGTATGTGTATGTGACCATTAAAGTTCTTGAATGTTGATTCTCTCTCATTGGTTCCTCCCCGTTCCCAGTTCAAGAGGAGCACTGTCCACGTGACACTGCTGGTCATCGACAGAGAGAGCGCGTCCAGCTGCATCAAGCACAGGGTGCCCGTGGTGCCGACCTGGCCGAGTGCCTGGGTCTGGCCCACCGGCCCCGGACCCCTGCGCCTGGAGGCAGGGCCCGACGGCTACGGCTTCCTGCTGCGGCAGGAGAGGCTGGCAACGCAACGCAAGGATAGAGGAGGGGTGTGGCTTTCATCTTCTTCCACGGCACTTATGATCACTTTTGGTTGAACATTTTGGATTTTGTACACAACATAAATTGATTTAAACAGAGAGAATAACATGCCTGGGTTGATTGAGGGGTGGGTTTTATGAACAAAATGATGGCTACAGTGAAATGCATCATAGGGCATTCTGGTCAAATCTTAATCTTACGAGGACATGATCAAAGAATAATTCATAATTCATAATTGTGTCCCACCCTGCCTCATGCCTATCACTCTTTATAGCTGAAAGAGTTGATTATTTTGGTTACAGGTATTGATGAGCTAAACATTAAAGACTACGTAGCTTCTGAGGAAGATCCGGAGGTGTGGTCTTCGGCTTTTTCTCTTGGTGCTGAGGAAGGAGGAGTATGAGCAGGTAATATACAGTACACACATATACCACACATGTAGTCCTCACATATAAGGTTTTACATACTATGCATGGTTTGTTGAAGCTACGATGTCTTCTGGCAGGCTGTGTCTTCGTCTCTGGACCTGCAGGCGTTAGCCAGGTCTCACCGGTGTGGGAACCGAGCCCGACTCTGCCACGTCACCCGCAACCCCGTACAGGGCCTGGGCATCACCATCCGACATGTGGAGGTACCGGATCGCCATACACTCTCAACCAGTTCATCCCTGTGCTGCTATGATGTCTCTATCACAAGACATCGCATTGGCAATTTGTTCTCTACTACCACTACCATGTAAGCCAGGTTTTGGAAAATGGTTTTTAAGCTAGGTTTCCTTGCTGGAAAACATATCGGCATGTAAAAACTGGATGAATATGCTAATCCCTTGCGGATGTTAGCAGTGTAATTCAGTTTCCCCATCAAAACTGGGTTCTCCCTGTGCACGATAAATGCTTTTGGTCAAGGTTATGTATTGGATTTGTTTTAAGTACCATACTTGAGAAAGAAAGGGTCATTCCTCTGTTCATTTTACAATTACATTTAAGGCATTTGTGACGCTTTATCCAAAGCGACTTACAAAGAGTACATTTGTTGAAGGAGACAACAATATATCGCTGTTGGCACATAAATCTTTATTTGAGTGCTTGAGGTAACCCTACAGTGTATTCACCATGTGTCCATACAGGTCATAAGGGCCAGTTCTTCCTGCGCACAGTAACAGCCGGCCCGCGGAGAGAGCGGGCGTCTGCTACGGGGACAAGCTGATCTGGATTAACGGCGTCGCGGTGGCAAAACCTCACGTTCTCAGCGCTCAAACAAGATGGTGTGTATCTCAGCCACAGGCCCTCGCCCTGCTCTCATGGGTGGAACATAGTGGTGCAGCGTCATCACAATCACAAACGACAAACTCTGCAATAAACCGCTTTATTGTTGTTGAGTTTGTAGTTGATTGAAAAGGTGGTAACAAGCTAACATGCTAGCGCTCCCATGAGTGGTGTGATGGCTGGTTGAACCTATAGGCATTGATCAGGCCCTAGACTCTAAAGGTGCATTCACTTGAGAGGCAGCAGTGCGTTCCCCACCACCCACTCCATTGAGGGGAGGGGGAGCAACACCTGATGCGAGTACCAAGCAATAGATTTGCGGTACAGTAAGGAACGCTTTAAGCTGCTGTTGGTTGTCGGTGTCCTTAAGCTGCGCGCTCGAGAACACAACGCCTCACCTAGCGACGACAGCGGTTCCGCGTCCTAAGTGCTCTCACCTTAACTCGGGCCAGCTGAGGCTGCATAAGCCAGCACCAACGACACACACTCTCCACACACACATACATCAACCTATATCTTGCTCCTTCATTATCTGTAAATATTTAGGAATATATATTTATATAAATATTTGTGGAACTCCCCCTTCAAAAATGTTTTGCTTTTTGCTGTAAATAGTGTGGATATTTGATTCTTTGGTTATTTGTATTTGTTCTCTTGCACATTCCACTGGGCATCGGCACTTTTCATTTCACTGCACATCCTGTATGTGTATGTGACCATTAAGTTCTTGAATGTTGATTCTCTCTCATTGGTTCCTCCCCGTTCCCAGTTCAAGAGGAGCACTGTCCACGTGACACTGCTGGTCATCGACAGAGAGAGCGCGTCCAGCTGCATCAAGCACAGGGTGCCCGTGGTGCCCGACCTGGCCGAGTGCCTGGGTCTGGCCCACCGGCCCCGGACCCTGCGCCTGGAGCAGGGGCCCGACGGCTACGGCTTCCTGCTGCGGCAGGAGAGGCTGGCAACGCAACGCAAAGGTATAGAGGAGGGGTGTGGCTTTCATCTTCTCCACGGCACTTATGATCACTTTTGGTTGAACATTTTGGATTTTGTACACAACATAAATTGATTTAAACAGAGAAAATAACATGCCTGGGTTGATTGAGGGGTGGGTTTTATGAACAAAATGATGGCTACAGTGAAATGCATCATAGGGCATTCTGGTCAAATCTTAATCTTACGAGGACATGATCAAAGAATAATTCATAATTCATAATTGTGTCCCACCCTGCCTCATGCCTATCACTCTTTATAGCTGAAAGAGTTGATTATTTTGGTTACAGGTATTGATGAGCTAAACATTAAAGACTACGTACTGTTGTTGAAATCTGTTCAAATTACTGGAATGATGAACAGTATTCATATTCATCATGTATCATTGAATGTGCTTACCAATTGAAAAGAATAAAAAAAAAAATCCCCCAACTGCTCCCGACGAGCTGACTGTTGACTGTTGGTGGGTGAATGTGTGGGTGAATGTGAGGCAATATTGTATAAAAGAGCTTTAGATAAAAGCTATATAAATATAAATGCAATCCATTTACCATTATTTGTTTCCACTGCATCGTGCCTGGGGACCCAGTGCACCTGCTGCGGGAGGTGGAAGCGGGGAGCCCGGCGGAGGAGGCGGGCATGGAGGACGGAGAGCTGGTGCTGGCGGTCAACGGGGTTGCCATGGAGACGGCCGAGCACAAGCACGTCGTCCGGAAGATCCGGGAGAGCGGCCAGAGCGTCACCCTCACCACCATATCCTTACCGGGCCGCGACTACTACCGCCAGGTGGGACGGGAGGAGTTACCTGCTCCTTGTGGTTCAGAGGCTATACGTGTGTGTGTGTGTGTGTGTGTGTGTGTGTGTGTGTGTGTGTGTGTGTGTGTGTGTGCGTGTGTGTGTGTGTGTGTGTGTGTGTGTGTGTGTAGGCCACTACTAGGGATAACATAGTGACCTGATGGATCAGTCTACCAGCCTACCCAGTGGACTGTACCAACTGGTTGGGACCAATCTGAGTGGACAGTCTCGCTTGTGATGTCACTACGTGCTGAAGCGCTATATAAATAAAGCTTTACTAATTTACTATGTTAGAATGACAATTTTAATCACATGACCAATTTGTAATGGCTTGTAATGGCTATTCACACTCACACCTGGTGGTATTGTAGGGACACTCACCAATTGTAGGGAATGCACCTGCACATAAACCCTCCAGCTCATGTGTGTTAAAATACGATGTCGGCGTTCTCTTCTCACGGTGGCAGTTGGGCCTCTCCCCCCTGCTGTTCTACGATGAGGACCTGAAGGAGACGCAGAGCGGTCCTAAAGACCCGAGGAACAGCATCTCCTGCGCCGAGCCCAGGCTCTGTGTTCTGGACAGAGAACCCGCGGGTTTCGGGTTCCACCTGTGTTGCGTCCAGGAAAGGCCGGGGACTTTCATTAGCCAGGTATTGAATATTGTGTTGTTACAACGCTGCTCTCAATCATTACTGCCTGTCCAGGCGTCACGGTACCAAGGAATGGTGAGTTGATGGTGTAGTTGAAATAGGTCTGGTTAGTGTGGGATCATTGGACCTCATTCACGAACATTTTCTTAAGTGTCTTCTTAAATATCTTCTTACGAACTTCGTAAGAACAAACTTAAGAAATCTGTCCGCCGGATTCATGAACGCGTGGAAATGTGTTCTTAAACCGCCAAAGTGTTCTCAGCTGCGCTCCCCCGATGAGGAATGCCACTCATTCTTAAATGGAACGCGCGTGCTCGTACACCTGAATTAGCATACAGACACGCCCCGCCAGCTCCTTATAAGGGCAACCACAGCCCCGTGTGCACACAGAATCATGCCAAAGTTTGGCCGATGGTGCACCGGCCAAACCAGTCACATGTCACGTGTCACATGCAACATCATACCAGTAAGATGAGCAGTGGAATGTTTCTCCACTGGCTCTTACAATGTACACACTAAGCAAGGTCAAGAAAATAGAACCAACAATGAAAAATAACAATAGAGAACAAGACGGCTGAGAGCAGATTCAATTGTACAGTTGAGTTAAATACATGAGTAGGCTACTTGTGGATCTTGATAGGCCCTATCATGGGCGTAGAATTTAGTGGGGACGCTGGGGACATGTCCCCACCAATATCCAGCGATATCCATCCCCCCCCCCCCCCCCCCCTCCCCATCAGAACCGTGAATTAACGGAGCACCCCCCCCGCAATATCTGTGATGTCCACCAATGTCCTAAACAACAATACGCCCTTGCTTGAAGTACTTCGGTGATAAACGAATCAAAAGGTCAAACTATGTAATTGCGTTAACGCGTTAATAACGCGTTAACTTTGACAGCCCTCGGGAGCCGCGGGTTGGCCAGGCCTGCCCTATGGCTATATCCACGCGATTGAGTTTAGTGCTTATTTATTTATTCACTGCCATTTGCAGTGTTCGTGTCGTGCTTTTATTTATTTTAGGACATCACGATGCCTCGTAGAATCATGACTATGCATGTGAAACGTAATTGTTAATGATACAAATATTCTCTTATTTATTATTATTATAATTATTTACATCCGAGGATGTCTGTAGAATTGATGTGAACGCAATCACCAATGATTTCTCACAAATTCAGCCCTTAAGAACATGGGCGCACTCCAAATAGGTCGCTACGACTGCTTTTCCGCGTTCTTAAATCCTGTTCTTAGCTAAGAACCAATCCCAGATAAGAAAACTTTCATGAATGCCAAAATTGTCGCAGGAAATTCGTAAGTGGAGTTAAGAAGAAATTTCTTCTTAACTTTTTCTTAACTGCGTTCGTGAATGAGGTCCATTGTCCAACCATAAAAAGTGCTAAAAATGACATTCATCACATTTCATTACATTTTTTTGTATGATAATCCATGGTATAATATCAATTCAGGCAGTCAACATCTGTGTGGTTTTTAATTCATCAAGTGCACAATATAACACCAGGGTCATTCTTGACACAGACAAGCTAAGGGTCAACTGCAACTATACAAAACTATACAAAGATATTACATCAGACCCAAGGCTCACCTGTTCACCAGACTAGCTTCCCTTACCCCCCACCACCTCCCTAACCCACTCCCACGTACCCAACCAGGGTGTGAATCCCATTCCCTCTTGGATCCCTAGTACTTGTATGTTGTACTTGTATGTCCCGGGACTTAACATAGTACTTTGTGTAGCATCTTACCCAAGCTCTCTTGCTGTTTACCAGCAAGGGTTAACCTAGCAATCATGCACCTAGATTCTATTAAAATCTTACTGGAGGTGTCAGGATAGATTGTCAACATAGAATATAACAAACATCTGCAATAAAGACTCCAACACTACATCACAATACATTTTGTGTGTCCTTATGTCATACCGCTGATGCAATGCGATTGTCCTCACCGTTGTATTGTGACTTCATGTCCTGCCTGCTCCTGGTCCCCAGGTGGCGCCGGGGGGCTCGGGCCAGAGGGCCGGTCTGCAGGGGTGGGAGGCCATCGTGGAGGTGGACGGGCAGAACGTGAAGGACAGGAGCTTGGAGGAGGTGGGGGCGTTGATCAAGGGGGGCTCGTCACCGCTCAGACTCCTGGTGGTAGAAAGGACAGAAGGGGGCCCCCTGGGGCGGAACGAACCCCCAGATACACAGGTGAGGAATATGTGCACGCATGCACCTACACACCCACACATACACACACCCTACATGCACATTCACCTCCACACATAGGCACTCAAAGGCAATGGCTCAGTGTGAGGGCGCTTGTGAAGACTGCAGATTCCTGACACTGTCGTCACCTCTGTGTTACCTCTCTGTCCTTCTGATGCTACCACTTTCCCTGCATGCTACAACTCATATTGTGCAAATAGATGTATTATCTGTATTATTTTGTGTAGGTTTTTACAACTTACTTTTAATTTCTACTACTGCCCTGTCCGTTCTGCTGTATCACCCACATTTTCTGTCTGGGATTAGGATAAGTACCATCTTATCTTATCTTGTATGGACTTTGTTGGCTGAAACTGCACCACACACACAACCTTTATCATCGTATTTCATTGTGGCTTTGGTCCTTGTTGTTACTGTGGGTGTATATTCAAGTTGACATCTTCTGAGACACCATTGTGTCAGCTTATTAGGGGAATTGTGTGCACCTGAGCTACCCTGGTCCGGTGTTAGGCTACAGCTGTGTCCCAAACGGAAGACACCTGCCTGCTGCCTTGCTGTCTAGCGAGGCATTTGTCATGACATCGCCAAAATACCGACAGTTGGAGGACTTTTTGATGTGGATATTCAAGATTCAAGATTCAAAATTGAATTCTAAATTGTCCCTTTCCCGTAGAAACAAATCTGAGGTTACATTCAATGTAACCTAAATTTGTACACAAACCTTTCTTGTCAGAGCAGTGGAGCAGGCACATGGGATTGTGGGATATCCTAGCCAACGAAGGATACGTCTACGCTTTTAGATCAACCCTGAGAGCAACATTCTCTTTTTTAACCCTTTATTTTAAGGGTGGAATTGTAACATTGTTTTGATGGATTCAACTCTTGTTGAATCCATTGAATTGTTAGCTATTGAATTGTTAGCTATAGTGCATTCTTGGCTATATGAGAAGGCGGATCTATCTTATAGTTCCATCTCTTGCTTTAATTCTGCTGTTTTGGGGTTACACTTGAATCTGAATGTGTATTTTGTCAGACTGTCATGTTAAGAAAGTAATCTTCTTCTTTGTAGGTGTCCATGGAAACAAGGAATGCTCTTTTATGATGAAGACATGACATGACCCACAACGATCATCCAGTCCAACAACAGAACTCCACACACGCACATTTTTGTAAACACATTCAAAACCAACATAATCTACTGGAAATATCTTGGGCCCAGTAAGGGTGTTTCATATGAACTACTATGATTGATTTGAGTTGATATCATTCACTTAAATTTTTTCTGTATGAATCCTTTCCATAATGTTGTCAGACACTTAAAAACTGACAATCTGAGCCTGTCAGTGAGAAAAACAAGTACTTTTAGTGGACGTATATTGACTGAAATTGCCAAAAATGTAATGTGCTAAACTTATAAATGGCATTTTAATCATAGAGGTTCATAGGGAACAACATTGCTGTGCTTCATGTGTAAGCTCTATGGGCCTATTTCTAGTAGACAAACAGACTTACTGTTTTGGGTAAATTATGTTGTAATCATGTGATGATGATTTTTAGGGTCATGATCAGACTCAGAGGGACCGTGCAAATTATTTAAAAAAATATATATGTATTTGAATTTCTAGGCCTGGTGTTTAAGTTTTGTCCTATAAAACAGGATATTTACATTTCATGTTGAATTATTGTATACAATATAATAATAATCATATTCTACCAAATGTAGCAGAGGCAAACCTTGTGGTTAAAGGTTTGCCTATCCATTGCCTAAACTAAACTCACTAACCTGCTGATTTCCGATAATATGGTCCCTTTCTAATACTTAGTCTAAGCCTAGAGTTTGGGTAAAGCATATACTGAAGCCACACTCACAGGCAGGAGAGGCTTCTAATATCGTGGTACACACTGGCTGTGATGACCTCATTCTTTCAAGGCTGCCCCAGTGGCTTGTTTTCATTTAGTTTGTCAGGCCTATTTATTTCATAACTTTAAGCACAGTGTTATTGAGTCATCTGTTGTCATTTGTATTTGACATGTTTTTTTAATTGATTGCGTTCAATGTAGTTGATGGTTAAAAAACTGTTATGTTATGTGTATTCCTAACTGAACAATCTTTTTTTCGATGCAGTATTATAATGTCTACACTCCAGCTTCTCTTTAATATAATGAGAAATCCTTTAAATATTTTGTTAATTGCAAATTAAAGATTATTTTTCATTTAAAAGTCTCAGAATTTCCATTGTTTATTTCTCTGTTTTTTGTCTGATGTTTAATATCAGCTGAATGTATTTAATGCCTGTTCTCCTGACTCTTGTTTTCAGTCTCATGAATATGCAGTCCTACATACTGTATATAGGACTTATAGTTAACTGATAACTGACAGAATGTCTCATAAATCTACACAAATCTATATGTTGAATATAATATCTGAGTGAATAGAGCACTGCTTTCTTAAGATAAGACTAATAACTTATTATACAATCTGACCAAAGTCTGACAAAACTCCAAATGTGACCTTTTCTCTCAGGCCTGGATGAAGGCATGATTATTAACAGGTAAGCAAGTTATTTGGATTTTCTGGACCTAAAAGCCAACAAGCAGGGACAGTGTTGGAGTTCCAGAAAATGTATTTACTGCTGTCTGCTTCACCTGAAATACTCAGTGAAATTCAGTAAAATATTAATCACATAAAAACTATTTACAGAGATGCATTACAGAATACATAACATAAACAATATAACTCTCCATCACAACTACATGACATCAGAATGACTTGGTTAATGTTTAAAGGAAAATAAGTCCAGTGTGTTTAGAGTTGTACCATCATGCAGAGAGACCGTGTTCTGACACATCTATGTTGGCTTATAGAAGGCAAGCATCACCAAATGTTGCTTGCCTTCTATAAGCCACCAAAAGCACATTGGTGCACAAACATTTTTTTCACAAAAGGAATATGAAATTATGTTTCTCATGGACAAATAGAAATATGGGAAGGCATACAGTGCTGTATTTATTTAAAAGTCTAAATATATATAAATGCAAACCATTTCAATCCTAGTATTGTATTAGCCCACCACATGCGGTGCTGGAAAATAAAGTACAGCAGCTAAAAAAAAGTGATTCAAAAACATAAGTGTTAATACATTGTTATAATTGTTGACAAGCAATTGGACTGGAGGGAACTGAAACAAGCATGGACAACAAATCGAACAGAAAGCCATGCGCTCAAATTCACATTCACAATGCAGTCACATTCATGGACGAGGAGTCGCTGGTGAATATTTCAGCGTGAAGATAAGGCGAGAGGTTTTCCCTGAACCAGGGATAGAAGGAGGGCGGTAAATACGGGGTTCAGGGTGGAAGTTGAAGTACCCCAGCCAGACAAACACCTCAAAGATGGCGGCGGGTGTGCTGAAACCTGTGTAGGCGTCGGCGATGGAGTTGAGGAAGAACGGCATCCAGCAGAAGATGAAGGCTCCCACCACGATGCCCAGAGTCTTGGCCGCTTTGTGCTCGGAGCGCTTGATCTGCCCACCCGCGCCTTTACCGTTGGACGCCCCGCCCTGACCCCCCATGTCCTCGATCTTCCTCGCGTGCTCTCTGGCCACAAGGAAGATCTTGGTGTACAAGCCCATCATGGCGGTGCAGGGCAGGAAGAAGGCGATGACGGTGTCCAGTGTGCCCCACAGCTTGTTGAACAGCAGGTTGCAGCTGCCCAGGCAGTAGATGGAGGCCAGGTACTCCTCCAGCCCCTGGACGTTGGCCTTGGAGTACAGCAGGCCGTAGGAGTAGAGCGCAGCCAGCGCCCAGCTGGCGGCCACCATGAGCCAGGCCACGGGCATGGTGATGTTGCGGGAGTAGTGCAGGGGGTTGCACACGGCCTCGTGGCGGTCCACCGCAATGCAGATGAGGTGGAAGATGGACACGGAGGTGAGGAACATGTCAAAGGCGGAGTGGAGCAGGCAGAAGGCGTGGCCGTAGAACCAGCAGCCCTGCACGGCGCGCACGGTGCTGAAAGGCATGACGGTGACCCCCAGCAGCAGGTCGGCCAGCGCCAGGGAGAGGACAAGCACATTGGTGGGGCTGTGCAGCTGTTTGAAGTGCGCTATGGACATGATGACCACGGCATTGCCCACCACCGTGACCAGCATGCCCAGCACAAAGACCGTATACAGAGCTACCTGGGCACCCAGGTGGAACTCGGCCCTGGGGCACGATATGTTGGAGCCCGGGTAGCACAGCTGCTGCTCCCCCTGATTGATTATATCAGTCATGGTCAACACACACACACACACACACACACTCACACACACTCACACACACCCATTCCAGCTCAGTGTGGAATCGGGGCTGGGTAGCGTGTGTGAGCCTCACAGAGGCTTTTATACACCGCTGAGAACATGTGGGAACCAATCACAGGTCAATACATTCAGATGTTACCAGGAACACATCCCATAGGGGCAAATGTTGTGTCATCGTTTTTGTTGTGTTACCATTGTTGACTCTTGTCACAACGGTAGTCAACACACACACACACACACACACACACACACACACACGCCAGTCATTCGTCAAATAATCAATTGTAGTTCAAGAGTTTGTTGTGTTTTTTTTATTCTTATTTCTATATTTCTGAGCAAGAGACGTCACAAAAAACTACTTCATTCAATGTTGTGAGGGAGGTATTTGATTAACATGCTATGGTTGACCATCTCTGATGATCGATTTGCTCCACTGATAACCAAATTCATAGCATTGTCTTCTGATTGCCATGTCCCTCCTTGGCCAACAGTAAATACAAACCTGGCCGACACCCGTTAACCCGACACTACTCTTCTCATAGCAGGTGGCATACCTGCCAACCTGCACACATTTTGTGTATGAACTACGCAATTCTTGGTCAAACTGTGCAGGTATGAGTTGCGAGTTAATACTATGCATAAATAGACAGCCTACATTTAGGATAACTTATTTGCAATGTGCATATTTGGGAAAATAATAATAATTCATGTTGACAAGTTGGCGAGTCTTCAGGGAGAGAAACTTCATCAGCAGCGGGAAGGATTATGATGAAGAGGCAGAGCTGATGTTCTGCACCCCAACTTGGCTGACAAGTTGGTAGCTTATTCACTAACATAAGCATTAGCTGAGTGATTGACTAAGAACCAAAACAATGTTTCAGTTAACTGTGTGATGATACAGAATTGCCAATATTTCACTGATTTTCCACATTAAGCTGAATAGCCACTTCTAACATGGAGTGTTTCACTTTGCTGAGTGAAATTAAATCACATACTGAGAGACTATTTTACCAGGGAGTAAACAATCGAGGTTGGTGCTATTACAGAGTAGCCTCAAACAACCAAGAGGATGTTCCCTAGATCAGCATTTAGCTTGTCGCTCCGTATTTGTTTTAAAATTTTGTTCTAATCTATATAGACAAGGACCACTTAAAGCGGTAATCTCGAAGATTTCCATGTCATTCTCTTTGGCGACACCTATGACGAAAAGCAGTAATTGCATCCAAACAGTGTTGCATAGGTGACATCAGTCCGCTGGCAGTTGACACCTGGGCCAAGCCCGTCTACTCTAGCAGAGACAGAAAAAACAGTACATCTCTTCCGCTTATGCTCTCTGGCGGACATCCATGGGACCAATCACTGCTGGGTGATGGAGAATGCATCACTGACTGTGCGGGAAAGGCGGCAAATGCTCTCTGTTGTATAGCTCCTGTTAGCCTACATTGACACTGTAGTTCTCTGTTGTATAGCTCCTGTTCAAAGAAATAGAAATGTAATGTTGGAAGTCTGCATTTCATGATATTTTTGTCAGAAAAGTAACTAGTTTCATTCAATATTGCAGGTTATCTTCATAAAGGAAAGGCCTTTGGGAGTCAAGATTAAGTAAACCCAGCTAGAGGAGTGAATGTCTCCTCTCTCTCACATGCACATTTTAGCCCAGTTTAGGCTGAATTAACAGGTTATGGTAATTGGTAATGGTAATTTTCTGCACACATAACTCTGTATTTGACATAATTGATGTGAGTTAAAAAGGTGATGGCTGCCATCCATAACTAAATGCAACCATATCAACAGTTCTAAGTATTGTGCTGTCCAGGTGGAATATCTAACCTTTCTGACTTCAGATGTAGGATCTGTGTTTCCCCAACCCAAATTTGGCAGGTATGAGGTGGGAAGACGAGCTTAAACGTCACCAACATCCTAAGATAAAGTGTCTGTCAAGTTTTAAATCAAACCTAAGTTGGTTAAAAGCATGTTCTGAAACCTACAACTTGCAACTTGTTGCAAATAAGTTTATCTTCTGAGAATATATGCCTAACAAATCAGCAAACACTGCAGCCCTTTCTTGCACTTTCTAGTTTCCAGGCCAGCCGCTGTGCTTTGTGTGTGTCTCCTTCCTTGGTTGGGCTGTAGCATTGTGGAACTTCTGGGTCAGCCATTAGATGTTTTGTATTACATGGATGTGTTGCACCTCTTCTTTTATTTTTTATTGTTCTCTTTTTTCCTCCATAGTAGGCCTTTGGACTTTTTTTCTTGTAGTGCTTGTGGTACATCTTAACGGACATTATGCTTAATGTTGTGATATCATATCATAGTCACACTTTGCAACAAAGTACACAGACACAGACACAGTGCATGGTCCACAGCCCAGACAATTAAATGACACATTAATAAATCAAATTACAATGGCCCGGTTTGTTGTCATTTAAAACAATGTGCCCTGACTTTCAGCCAGATCAATTTTACCAGGATAAATATTATTATTATAAAATATTAGCACAATAAAATCAGTATTTGGTGATTTTGGTTTCATGAAAAATAAAATGGTAATTTCAATGATGAATAAACATAAATAAATAGAAAACATTTGTCATTTATTTAAATGTCCACCCATCAGTTCATAAGCCTTTCCCTTCATGAGCCCACATCTTCTGGGAGCCTGCAACATGAAACCATGGTCAATCTGCAAACAATTTTGTGTCCGACATGTCTGACCGAAAGATGCTACCGGAAATAATAATTTTAAATGCCTTCCTGAACCAACTGTAGAAGAAGGCGTACACCAACGGGTTGATGGTGGAGTTCAGATACCCCAGCCACACCAGGGTGTCGAACAAGGTGGGCGGCACGGAGTAGCCGATGAAGGGGTCGATGATGTTACAGATGAAGAACGGTGTCCAGAAGGCCAGGAACACGCCCATGATGATGGCCAGCGTCTTGGTGGCTTTCCGCTGGTGCTTGTCCACCTTGGAGGAGCTGGTGTTCTGCAGGCCTATGGTGCGGGCCTGTCTCTGGGCCACCATGTAGATCTTCAGGTAGATGCCCAGCATGATCACCCCGGGGATGTAGAAGGAGAGAATGGACGACACGGTGCTGGAAACGCCGCTCTGAAACAAAATGCAGCCGCCTTCGCATGCCACGTGGTTATAGTAGATCTCCTCCACGCCCAAGAGGTTGAGCTTGAGGAAGATCATCCCAAAGCCGACCACCGCCGAGACGCACCAGGTGACCAGGATCATGACGAGGGCGGTGTGGACCGTTATCTTGTGGGGGTAGAGCAGAGGGTGGCACACAGCGTAATAGCGGTCGATGGATATGAAGGACAGGTTCAAGATGGACGCGGTGCACAGCAAGACGTCAGAGCTGGTGTAGATCATGCAGAACATCTCCCCGAAGTACCAGCAGGTCTCCACGGCGCGGACCATGCTGGGTAGCATGACCAGCACCCCCAGGAGGAGGTCGGATGCGGCCAGCGAAAGGGTCAGGTAGTTGGTGGGTGTGTGGAGTTGCTTGAAGTGAGCGATGGCCACGATCACCAGGAGGTTGCCCAGCACCGTCAGGACCACCGCGGACCCCAGGCCCAGGTAGAGGGTGGCGCGGATGATGACGGGGTAGACCGTCCTCACACATGAGCCATTCCCGTAGCAGAATGCCGGCTCCATCGGCCTGCAAGGAAGGGAAAGGGAACGAAGGGAGGGGGGGCATGGGGGACAAGGCTTTAGTAAATTAGGTCATGCTTTCCGCAACATCACAGACATTACTACTTCATTGATATTATAATTATATAGGGTGGGGGTAACCTGACATGCCAGTTGGGTTGTTCCACAGAACCGTCTGGGAGGTCGGTTTAAGGTTAGGTTAGAGGGGAGGGAGAGGTTAAGGTTAGGGTTAGGGTTAGAGGGAGGGAGAGGTTAAGGTTAGGTTAGAGGGGAGGGAGAGGTTAAGGTTAGGTTAGAGGGGAGGGAGATGTTAAGGTTAGGTTAGAGGGGGAGGGGAGGGAGATGTTAGGGTTAGGTTAGAGGGGAGGGAGATGTTAAAGTTAGGATCAAGGGGAGGGAGAGGTTAAGGTTAGGGTTAGAGGTTAAGGTTAGGTTAGAGGAGAGGGAGAGGTTAAGGTTAGGATCAAGGGGAGGGAGAGGTTAAGGTTAGGTTAGAGGGGAGGGAGAGGTTAAGGTTAGGATCGAGGGGAGTGAGAGGTTAAGCTTCACTATTTTTCCAGTCTTTTTCCCAGAGTCGCAGCACAACAAGGTGGTTGGTCAGTTGCATTGATGGCCCTGGAGCATCATTAATAATGATGTTGTAGGAACAACACCAACATATCAGGTGCTGCAATGTGCTACAGCAGGATCTCTTCAGAGCCCTACCCTTCGTTCCGCGATGCAGTCATTAGTAAACAGTCACTTCGTAGTTTACAGGTTAGGTCTGATTCTATTCAGAAATAAAGAGCCAATGCATAATCCTAAAGAATATTTAATATCTGGAACATCCTATTGAATTCAGTCATGAACACAAGCAATGATCAGCCTCGTCAAACACACAACCTATGTGCTTATGCAAGTTGCTAAATATTCATTCAGAGAGAAAAAGGCATGCCATGATCCTTATTCATAAACAACTATAACATGGCATACTCCTCAACTCTATGTCTATTGTAAGTTTAACCATAGAATAACTGCAATATGTCTGCTAATTCTATCCGCTGTTATTACAGTCCCTGAAAAAAATTAATCAGAGAATAGGGTTATTCAGAATACAAAAAGGATTCAAGCAGCACTCACAAAAAGATTGGTTAAACTACCACCTGTCATATTAAAGGAACACCAAATATTTAGTCATAACAGACACGTATTATTGAACAACCATTTGTAGGCAAGTATCAAAATATGTGCGTGTAGTTGGTGTGAAGCCCTGCGTGGAGCTTACCTCAGTGAGCTGGAGCAGGTAACCTCAGTGGCTACGGGAAGGATGTGCTTTATATATGCTGTCCTTTCAGGAGGGGACTGGGCCTGTCCGCCATTGCTCTGACGGGGACATTTCCCTGGACTCTCAATAACAATCTCTGAGGAAAGAGCTGTGAAAGGCAACATGGACAATGTTGAGGGCAAGGTGTGTCCAGAAAGACACATAGGCCTCAGGACCACAGCTTTCTGCAGCCAAGTATTGTCATTCTAAAAGTTCTTGTTTAAATGAATACCTGTTTAAATTCATAGAGTATTTTTTGTACTTCCCTCATGGGAAAAAGTTGTCTCGGTTTATTTTGTCTATCTAAAAAAGCAAGGCAATGTTAAATCTGTGTTGGATAAAGAGCTTTAAATGGTGTAGGGTACGTTAAGACATGCTTTCTGATTTCCAATAGATTTACTCCCAGAGTTGAGAGATATTGTCAGTTGAGAACAACATTCAAATTGAGCCATAAACCAATTCAGGTAGTTGAAGACAACCATTATTCAAGTTAAAGAGAGTGGACTTAAACAGTTAGGTGAGGTTATTATTTCTCTGTGTAACTTGGGTGTTGTGCCAGTACTGTTTATATTTCTGCCATTTTCCTCGCAAAATCACATTCAAAAATCACAAATTTCAAGTTAAAATACTGATTGTCAGATTCATTATTGATCCTAAGGGATAGTTGTTGCTGTTACAGCTCAGCAAAAGGATGAAAGAAAATAGACTCAATACAGAAAATAAATTGGTAAAGTAAGTAAATGTGCTACAAGAAAGAAATGTATGTGTATGTAATTATGTATGGAAATAAATATTTAATATATTATATATATTGCTATTTACAATGGGAACTGAGTCCTAGTGAACTCAGATAGGGCCCCTTTAGTCATTCCGGAGGCCAGAATGAAAAGGAAATGTGGCCGGGTCTGGGCAGAGTGGCCAGGCTTGGGCAGAGTGTCCGGGTCTGGGCGGAGTAGCCAGGCCTGGACAGAAGTGGCAGGGCCTGGACGGAGTGGCCAGGCTTGGACAGAGTGTCCGGGTCTGGGCAGAGTAACCGGGCCTGGCAGAGTATCCCGGGCCTGGGGCAGACTGGCCGGGCCTGGGGCCTGGCTCAGGTCCTACCTACCACCTCTGCGAAACCACCTGCTGGGCATGTTTTGGCTAGCAATCTCTCTTAAAAACTTTTGTATCGACTGGCCTTTAATTCATGTTGGCATTTTTCTGCTTAGTTTAAATCTGTGGTTTGCTTTTAACTATGATTCAAATCCAATTTGTCCAAACTGAATCACAACTATTTTATTCTTGTGTAAAGCACTTTGTACAACTCTGCTTAAAAAAGCTGTCATAAGAGGAAGTTTTCCAATGACATAAAAAAAGGAAATGGATACTGAGGCTATAAAGTTTAAAGTGGAAATCAGTCGCAAGACCACAAGCATATTCCACTTTTAAGTTCTCATTAATGGGTCGTGTGATGTATAATTCCAGCAACACAAACACCAATTAAAGCTGTGAACAATGTTTATCGGCAGTGGTTCTGTAAGTTTCACACCTGCAACAACTGGGAATTCATTACAGAATCCTTCATGCATCTGATGTCTGAACATGGGAGCTCATTACTTCCCATGGCTTCCCGAGATGGGACATCAACAGTCAACACAACAGTCAAGTAGAGACCACAGGGAGTAAAGTGTTGGGATTATACTTAACACCATAACAATGTCAACAACAGCAAGGACAATTTATGAAGGGTAAGCATAAAACAGTATGTAAAAGTGTTTAACAAATATTTTATCCTTTATTATTATTTTATTAAGATTATAATGACAATAATGATTATTATTACTGTTTTATTATTATATAATGCAAAATTGCTAACAAGCAGGAAAATACGTATACAGACACCAAAAGAACAGCTTTACAAACCATAAATGTACTAATAAATATGGAATACCATTTACGTCAATATTAAATGAAGTACAATGAATACAAGAAGTAATAAACAATCCCTATAGTCATTTTATTTATTTTTTAATATTGACTGAAATGCCGTTCCATAATAAATGCAGTTTGAAGATCAGTAATATCAGAAGCCTTGGCTGGGTACACGGCTTCAAACATTGGAGAATCAGAAAACTGAAAAGATACTCAGACACAACCGATTAACATAATCTACCAAATGACTGAAACTGATCAAATAATCAGATAATCAAGACTAGGGCTACAGTTGAACATTAACGAGGAAGACATAACCTCTAGAACAGGACAAGACTGACAACCATGCACTTGCTTCTAAGGGCAAACCCATGTAACGGTGACAATAAGTGGACCGGCACAGGCCCAATTACTTCAATACTCTTGTGCAACACTTGCGTTATCGTTATGGGCCCCTCCTTGCTCGCTCAGAGAGAGGGCTCTTCAATCAGTTTGAAGTATGTGAACGTACGTGTGCAGAATACAGTCTCCTGTGTTAAAAAAATGACTTTAAATGACAATAAGGTGCAAGTGTTTCGTTGCCATTTGTGCAGATGAGATCAACATGGTAAAATGCTAGTTTTACCCACATTGCTCAGAAAGGCTTGTCAAGAAAGTCAACAAAGCAATCTTGTTTCTAGATTTATGTCTTTTCAATTGCTATTGTAACTGACACTGGTGTGCGTCCATGCTGTAAGCCATCTTATATCTCCTCAACCACAGCACTATTGACAAGTTGGAGGACAAAGACAGGTGTCTAGAAGATAGTGTTCATTACGGTCGGGTGGATTTTCAGTTCGTTTTTGGACATATATTCCTTGTTAGGGGAGCGAGGTACACCTGGCTTTCAGGGCTGTTATAAAATGTCCAGGCAGTTTAAGTTTGAGCTGAGGAGGGAACAATGGACCTTTCCACACTGTCAGTCACGCGGAGAATAATAACCAATAAGATTGCCTGATTTCTTAAGACCACGCCCCTTGCAACAGAGCCGCCATGATGTCCCACAAACAAAGCTTGTCCCGCGTTGTTGTGTTCATAGATTAGACTACAGCTACATTTAGTTAGAACAACATGGTTCTTAGATGCGCTTGGGGAACGTGCAATAATGACCACAGATATCCAGAGAGATTACAGGGAGCGCGTTTCATCCAGATTTGGAGTATCCATGCAGTCTGCAGGACTTGTTTTTAATACATGGATAGAGCTCATGGATTTTAAATTTGGACAACTGAGCATATGGCCTCATAGAGACATTATTAAAAACATGCCTGAAAACTTTAGAAAATAATTTCCTTCTACATTAGTCATTATCTGATAAGGCAATTACTGAACGCAGTGGTTTTTATGATGTACTTAAAACACTGAAAGTTCACAAGTGCAACAATCAAATGGTTGATAGCGACTCCACACATCAATTTACAGCAGCGCCGACACAAAAAGCTACAAAGCTCGCTAATTAGTTAAAATTCAAAGGTTTATTTGTCACCTATTTCAGTGTACAGGTACCCTGGAAATCCAGAGTTCTCGCGAGAGCACAATTTGAATTTGCTCAGCGAGTACTCTGGTAATGAGTAACATGCTCATTAGCTATTCCTGTTGTTCCGAACATCAACCAATCACATCGGTGTATCTGATATAGGCGGGCCAGAGGCGGGCTAAACAGATGACGTCAGCGCTGCGATGGAATCAGTCCGGAATCAGTCAGTAAACATTGCAAGATGGCTATCGAAAATGTTGACTGAGTATCTGTACAAACTAGGGATGCACCGATACCACTTTTTTTCAGACCGAGTACAAGTACAAGTACTTACATTTGGGTACTTGCCGATACCGAATACCGATACCGAGTACTTAATAAAACCATTACAGTTCTAATGACTTTGAAAACATGTTATTTTTTGTCTGGGGGGGGGTGCTCCGTTAATTTGCGGTTCTGATGGGGGGGGTGGGCTCCGTTAATTCGCGGTTCTGATGGGGGGGGTGCTCCGTTAATTGGTGTCTGATGGGGGGGGGGGGGTGCTCCGTTAATTCGCGGTTCTGATGGGGGGGGGGGTGCTCCGTTAATTCGCGGCTCTGATGGGGGGGGGTCCGTTAATTTGCGGTTCTGTTGGGGGGGGGGGGGTGCTCCGTTATTGCGGTTCTGATGGCGGGGGGGTGCTCTGTTAATTCGCGGTTCTGATGGGGGGGGTGCTCCGTTAATTCGCGGTTCTGATGGGGGGGGGGGTGCTCCGTTATATTAGACTACAGATTGTCCCGCTTTGTTGTGTTCATAGATTAGACTACAGCTACATTTAGTTAGAACAACATGGTTCTTAGATGCGCTTGGGGAACGTGCAATAATGACCACAGATATCCAGAGATTACAGGGAGCGCGTTTCATCGAGATTTGGAGTATCCATGCAGACTTGTTTTTAATACATGGATAGAGCTTATGTATTTTAAATTTGGACAAGCATATGGCCTCATAGAGACATTATTATTAAAAACATGCCTGAAAACTTTAGAAAATAATTTCCTTCTACTTTCTGTATCTTGATAAGGCAATTACTGAAAGCAGTGGTTTTTATGATGTACTTTAAACACTGAAAGTTCACAAGTGCAACAATCAAATGGTTGATAGCGACTCCACACATCAATTTACAGCAGCGCCGACACAAAAAGCTACAAAGCTCGCTAATTAGTTCAAATTCAAAGGTTTATTTGTCACCTATTTCAGTGTACAGGTACATTGAGCAGTGAAATGTTTTTTTTCGCTAGGACCAGATTGTTACCGCGCCATCGTGTGATTAGCATAGCTAGGTGATTAGCCCATTGTAGCTAGTAGTTAGCAGATCTTAGGCTTATGTTCATTGTAAACACATCACTAACGTACTCACCCTGCTTTACATGTGCAGTAGGACTCCACGATGTCGTCCTGACGAATTTCAATGTGGAGTTTGTGAGGCGTTTGTGTCTTCCTCATAGATCGCCAACACTTAGCATCAAGTTTTATGTTGTCATCTGCTCTGTCCAAAATCCGAATGTCATGGATATATCCTTGTGTCAAATAGTTCAGACCTTTCTGTAGAACTCTCTTAGATAAAGTAGCGGCATTTGGCAAATAACATACAGCGATATTGAGAGAATCATCAGCAGGGGGGCGTTGTTCAGCGGACATTACTAACATGCTGCAGAGCTGTGGGAAAGCTTGTGGGGCATAGCAACAGTAACTAGGGGGGGCGGGACTTGAGGCTTGAGTAGGGAAAGGTCCATTCAGTTCTCTCCTCAGAAAAATTGTGGAATAGGCCTAGGTTGTAATTTATGTTGTAATCTTTTGTTTTTCTATCTTCTATCTCTATCTATAGTCCCTGGCCATGCCTTCCAGATCAGACATCAAGGCATCACTGAACAGGAAGAAAGCGGCCTTCAGGAGTGGAGACAAGGAGGAGATGAAGAAGGTGCAGAGAGCACTGAGGTAAAAGATCACAGAGGGCAAGGAGAGCTACAGAAGAAAGCTTGAGAGGAAGCGTCAACAGAAGAACCTCAGGGAAGTGTGGCGTGGCATGAGAACCATCACTGGCCATGGAGCAAAGACCATCCAGGGGAGGGAGGGTAACCTGGATGAGGCCAATGAGTTAAACCTGTTCTTCAACAGGTTTGACGATGTGGCTCCTCTTCCCCCTCCCCCCAGCTCCTCCTGTGACCCTCTCCCCTCTCCCCTCTCCCTCCCCCCCCCATCTCTCCCCCCTCTTCTCCCCTCTCCTCCCCTCTCCTCTCCCCGCTTGCTCTCCCCCCTCTCCTCTCCTCCCTCTCCTCTCTCCAGGGCCAATCACCATCACGGCGGAGGAGGTGAGATGTGAACTCGGCAGACTACGCCCAGGCAAGGCCGCGGGGCCGGACGTGCTCAAGGTGTGTGCGACTCAGCTGTGCGGCGTCTTCCGGCACATCTTCAACCTGAGCCTGAGCACGACGATCATTCCTGTCCTGTGGAAAACATCATGCCTGGTTCCTGTCCCCAAGAAAAGACACGCAAGCAGCCACAGTGACTACAGACCTGTGGCCTTGACCTCACATGTGATGAAGTCGCTGAAGAGGCTAGTCCTGAAGCACATCCGTGCACTAGTCGAACCATCAATGGACCCTCTGCAGTTCGCCTACCAGCCCCGCATTGGAGTGGAAGATGCCATCATCTACCTGCTGCACAGGGCTTATTCTCACTTGGAGGAGGCAGGCAGCGTTGTGAAAGTCACATTCTTCGACTTCTCGAGCGCTTTCAACACCATAAAGCCTGCCCTGCTTGGGACTAAGCTACTGGACATGCAGGTGGACGCTCCACTAGTGGCCTGGATTACTAACTACCTCACAGGTTGGCCACAGTATGTGAGGCTGCAGAGCAACATTTCGGATACAATAGTGAGCAACACGGGAGCACCTCAGGGGACAGTCCTGTCTCCCTTCCTGTTCACACTCTACACCTCAGACTTCAGATAAAGCTCACAGTCCTGCCACCTGCAGACGTTTTTGATTGACTCTGCCATTGTGGGCTGTATCAGAAAGGGGTAGGAGTCCGAGTACAGGAGTGTGGTGGACAGTTTCGTGGAGTGGTGTGGACTAAATAACCTGCAACTCAACAAAGGAGTTGGTGGTTGATTTCAGGAAGGAACCGACTCACCCGAAACCGGTCAGCATCAGGGGGACCGAGGTGGACATTGTCAAGGAATATAAGTACCTGGGTGTTCACATAGACAATAAAAACACAGAGGCCCTGTATAAGAAAGGTCAGAGTCGCCTGTATTTCCTATGGAGACTCAGATCTTTCAATGTCTGCAAAACCATGCTGCAGATGTTCTATCATTCTGTGGTGGCCAGCGTCATCTTCTATGCTGTTGTGTGCTGTGGCAGCAGGGTGAAGGCAGCCGACGCCAACAGACTCAATAAGCTCATCAGGAAAGCGGGTTCTGTCCTGGGAGTGGAATTGGAGTCTTTGGTAGAGGTCTCGGAGAGGAGGATGCTGAGTAAAGTATTATGGACAACGCCTCCCATCCCCTGCACGCCACACTGGAGTCATACCAGAGCACCTTCAGCCGTAGACTTAGATTACCGAGGTGCACCACAGAACGCCACAGGAGGTCCTTTCTGCCTGTGGCCATCAAACTCTATAACTCCCCCCTACAAGACAATGAACACAGCAATATAATGTGCAATATTACCTCATAACATCATGTGCACTTTCCTCAGTATTACTTTCCTCAGTATTACGTGCAATATTAATATATATATTATTATTATATAATATAATATATTATTATTATTATCATGTTGTCTATAATATTATCTTTAACACTACCTCTCATCTCCTTTCATGTCATGTCCAATAATATTTCACTTCATTTATGCCAAATAGTTTTCGCCGTCGGAATATCTTATCTTGCCCACATATTTGTATATTTTAACAGTAAATTTGTAAATCCGTTAGTTTATTTTTATCATTCTGTTTATTTTTATCATTCTGTATCACATTGTTTTATTGTACTGTATGTAACTGTATGTACTCGCTATGTAACCTGGCACAAGAATTTCCTTCAGGATTAATAAAGTTCTATTCTATTCTATTCTATTCTAAAGTGTGTTTCAAACCTAAAAGTAGATTTGCCATCCTGATATTATTTTGAAATAAATAAATATGGTGGTTTTCCCAATTTTGCCTGTGAGACGGCAGCAGGCAATTGCAATGATCTGTCACTGTCTTATTAATATGGTAACAGAAACACCACTTGCAGTGTGACAAAAAAACAAGTAGAGTAGGCCTAATGGGTGAATTTTTGAGTACTTTGTGACGTGTTCAGACATTGGATTAAGTATCTCTAAGCCTTGAAAGCTAGGACATACAAATAATAATAAATATGGTCATAATGATTCAAGAGATTCAAGAAGTTTAATTGTCACATATACATACAGGATGTGCAGTGAAATTAAAAAGTGGCGATGCCCAGTGGAATGTGCAGCAGAACAATACAATACAATACAAATAACACGAATAACACAAATTTGAGGATCAGAATATCCACAATATTTACAATATTTACAGCAAAAAGAGCAGCAGCAATGAAAAATCTATACAAATAGGCGTATAAACAGCAAGGCATGTAAACAAACAGGCATATTGGTGAGGTCAGAGTTCACAGCCCTGATGGCCTGCAGAATGGAACTCTCCACAGCAGTCCCGTTAATCCCCAGTGGTGTGTAGGTCCTCTGATGTTGTAGTGTCCTCCTAAATCCTCATCCTGAATCCTAAATCCTACTAGATTAATTATCAAAGTGAATGAGCTTTTATTTAAATGTATTTCAAGAAATATATACACTGTAGACCAGAGACAATAATTGTCTCCGGAGTGTTAATAAAACAATATTGTTTTATTTTATGGCTATAATAATAATAATAAGAAGAAGATCTTTATTAGTCCACACACACAGTGGTCACACAACACACACAGCGGGAAGTGGCGGCCGCCAAACACACACGCATGCAGGGAGGGTGGCCCGTGGAAATTTGTCCTCTGCATTTGACCCATCCTGCTGCCCCTCCAGGGGCAGCCAGGAGCAGTGGGCAGCCATTTGACGGCGCCCGGGGACCAACAACTCCAGGTTTTATGCCCACAGCTTGGTCAGGGATGTGGACAGGAGAGGCGATCTTCACATGTTTTTAATTGGGGTTCTTTTACTCTGTAAGGAGACCCTGCGGAGCACGGGGAGAACATGCAAACTCCACACAGAAAGGCCGGGAGATCACCCACCTGGGCACCACACAGTCAACAGCGCCCCAGGTGGGAATCGATCCCAGAACCTTCTTGCTGTGAGGCAGCAGTGCAAGCACTGTGCCACCGCCCCAAAAACAATGCACAATAAATGCTAGTCTGTTTAGTAGTCTGTCCTCTGATTATAGTTATACTTCGAAAATGACATGGCACTGTCGCAGACAATGATGAATTAGACACTTCTACAAAAGCATTAAAAAAAGAATCCTGACATTTCCACTTAAACTATGAGTGTTGATGGCTGAGTAGGGGCACCACTGTCCTCTTATTACATAATAATGCCCTTACATTTTTATTATTCTGTTGATTTCCCTATTGTTTTATTGTACTGTATTGCTATGCAACGTGGCACAAGAATTTCCTCCGGGAATTAATAAAGTTCTACCTTATCTTATCTTACACGTGGAGTCTATAGTACAGCAGTGTTGAGTAGTGCTGCCCTGCTTTGACCTGTGGGGGGCGCTGTAGAGTCGCCGTGAGCGTCCGTGATTCCCAGCCGGCGGCGGCGAGACGACCGCTCTGCTGCCACGTAGAGCTCAGTGCCGCGGGACGAACAGCGAAGCGCAGGCAACATATGATCTGGACGCGACACACAACGCCACGCTATTACACTGGACAGCAGCAGGACAGGACAGAGAGGGGACACTTTGAATCTACATGTCCTCCGCGTATAAAGTGGACCACTAACGCCGTCACAGGTGCGATCTTGTGGAAGTTGTGGATAGTTGGTGATGATATATAGTGAGCAGTGTGGAGGCAGCGTTAGCCCGACGGAGCGGCGGTGCGTTCCAGTTGCATCGGGGAGTCGGAATTACCCGCTTCAGGGGGAATAACCCCCCCCCCGACAGTCAGTCCGAAGAGCCTCACCGAGCCACCGAGTACACTGTAACACGGTCCACTCGGGCTGTCACTCGTGGCGTCATTGCTCATCCGCAGTAACATTCTGCGCTGGGAAATGACGCCACGGCCTGTAGTTGACTGTAGTCCGGGTTGGTGAGCTTCTTCCCACTTTGCTTGCGAGTTGGCATTCCCGACTCCAGGGGGCGTTCCCGCCATAGTGTTGCGGCTGTGAAGTGGTCCGAGTGCAACTGGAACGCACCACCAGTGCAGTCACAGCTAAACATAGCGCCTGTGCTCCGAGAACACCCGAACACCATAACTCTGCTCGTTCGTGTTCAGCGCGTCGCTTTGTGAACTGGTTCGTAACACATGAACGTTGTGTCCCTTTAGACTTAACATTCAAAGACACGTCGGGGGGGAGATCAGCGCCCCTTAACTTTTTTTTTTTTTTTGCCATGCTAGCATTAGAGGAGTCCGCCCACATAGCATGAAGCAGCTTCATTTAACTCATTCAAATGTGGAGTCGTGAATTGAAATGTTTGAATTGAGGTATTGATGGTAAAATACGTGCAGATAACATTGATGAGGAATATGTGACCCACTTGAGGGACGGGATGGAGGGGGCGGGGGGGGGGTGTGTCATAATAATGCTGGAAGCTACTGCCTAATGTATGACGTGTATTCATAATGCTGATGCAATTGATAATGCTTCGTTGTCGCATTAGCATTCCACATTGTCAGTTTGTAGGAGCGATGAGGATAACATGGAAACACACCACATCCCCTGGAGTCAAGCACATGACCAGACATTATCTTCACCCTTTATCCCTGCCCTCAGTAATCTGGTGTCTTGTACGACCACCACAGGCTGCTGTAAACTGTGTGTGTGTGGGTGGGTGGGGGGTGGGGGGGTCTCTTTTATGATGACGAGGAAACTTTTCCAGAGCGTTCTATATTATACTCGGATGAGACTTTTAGCATAAGAGGGATCCGATTTGCGCCATGGATGCCTGCGCCTATATGGAGGATTTCATTCAAAGTTCCCAACCCATGTGACATAGGCCTCATACGTCATCTGATGTAATGTACTGTAATCACTCCTCTTTCAATTGGGCTTTTGGGCATTTTATCTGATGTTCCTTCATAGAAGTGAAAAGGTTGAGATGGAGGTCAGCATTTTGATTAAAATGTTTTTTTTTTTTATTGCTGAACCCCTTTTCATAAAATGTTGATCCATGTTTAAAGACGGGAAGCATCAAAGGCAGGTTCACAGAAAAGGCTGTTATGGCCATGACACTGTACATTTATTTAAATGATAACAGAAACAGAAGATTTAGAGCAAATGCTCATCATAAACATTCACCTATCTGTTTTCATTTTTCCCCTTAGCTTTGGAAAACCAGAACCCCCGGACCGCAACAGGAAGTTGGGAAGGGGAAGCGGTCAGAAGTGGTCCCTGATTGGACGCTGAGCCCTGTCAGACAGTTGGGTGGAGCAGTGCCCATCCAGTGAAGAAAGAGAGGGAGACAAAAGGAAAGAGACACCATGAGGCAACTGAAAGGCAAAGCCAAGAAGGAAACATCCCGGGACAAGAAGGAACGCAAGCAGGCCATGCAGGAGGCCCGGCAGCAGGTGGCCACGGTGGTGCTGCCCACGCTGGCCGTGGTGGTGATGATCATCGTGGTCTTTGTGTACGTGGCCACCAGGCCAGGAGACATCGAGTAGAACCCCGCCACTCCCCCTCCCTTCCCCTCCAAAGACACTCAGCCAATATCATGACCAGAGTTTTTTAAATCAAACTATGGAGAATGGCTGGAATCTTCCGACCGTCCGTCCATCCCTCCTCTCTCTCTCTCTCTCTCTCTCTCTCCCTCTCCTCTCTCTCTCTCTCTCCCTCTCCCTCTCTCTCTCTCGCCTGATTTTCCTGCTCCTTGAATGTCTTACCACAACCTGCCATTTGTCTTAAGCAAGCAATTTCTGCATGGATGAATGAAATCCACAAAGCTGTTGGGACTTTAATTCAGAACCATTTGTAGTATTAGTGCCTTTTCTTTCTTCCTTTGTGGGATGGATGAAACCAGGACAGCAGATTTGGTCATTTTGTATTCGAGAACAAGTTGAGCGATTTGTGTCGTCTTTGAGTAGCGTTTAAAAATAATCTCCATTTACCAAAGCGTTCAACTACACAGTGTTCTAATTGTGGCCATAGTGTATGTACTTTTAGCTGTCGGAAGATCAGAACAAATATATTTGTACTTGTAACTGGCAACTATGTGCCACGTACACAACTATGTATCTGTGCTCTTCTCCCTGTGGATGCCTATTCACAAGCCATTACCACTCTTACTATCTATCTCTCTGTGTGCGTGTGATTGTGGAATGAATGTATTGATATAAATGATGTAATATGAAAGCTAATGCAGTCCTCCAAAGGCAATACTCAGAATCATATACATCCCCCCTCCCCAAATAGAAGTGGTATTTTGACTCATGGAGGCCTACGTTCTGTGTGAATGTAGATGCATATGAATGTGTGTGAAGTCAACAAAGCTGCCACAAAATTATGATGCTGCCTGCCGTGTGTGTGTGTTCCATCTGCAATCCAAGCATTACATTCTCTTTCCTTAAGTTATTGACAACGATTATTGATTTATTGATAATGATTGTGGAGTCGCCTGAAATCTGTGCAGATGTGAAAAATGTGCCTTATACCCCTTTGAGAATGTATTTCCTTTAATAAAGTCTGTATAAATACCAAGCAAAGATTGGGCATTCAGACATTGTTTCATAACAGTGGGTATTGTGTATTATGAAATGCACGTGATTTGTGTCCAATCTTTCTTCCTGTTACTCAGTTAATAATACAAATTCACCATTTATATAGAATGTTAAATGGTGTTTCCTCACATTCACCTATTTGTAAACCGACGGCGCTGCCAACCATGCAAGGTAACAACCAACACATGAGGAGCAGTTAAGAGTTTTGGTGTCTTGCTCAGGGACAACTTGACACTTAGCTAGGCGGAGCCCGGGAATCGAACCTTGGCTGGTGTGAGTGTTTGAGTGTGTGCATGGTGAGGTCAGAGTTCACAGTCCTGTTCCGTTTAAGTCTCTGTTCTTGCAGCATGACTGCGGGAGGCGCTTACCTGACCGCAGCAGCAGGAACAGTTTGTTGTTGGGGTGGTGAGGATCCTTCATGATCCTACAGGCTCTGGAGGTGTGTCTGCCCACCCTGATGTCCTTGGGCCTGGCTGTCAGAACCCATTTACTGTAGACCCAGTTCAGACTCAGCTCAATCAGCTTGTCAGCCAGTCTGCTGGGAACTATGGTGTTGTAAGCAGAAGTAAAGTCAATAAACAACATTCTCACATAGCCCCCCTTCCGACTGTCAAGCTGAGAGAGGGAGCTGTGTATTACTTGGGAGACAGCATTGTCTGTGGATCTGTTTGGCTGGTAGGCGAACTGCAGCGAGTCCATGGAAGGAAATGGAAGGTGTGTGTGTGTGTGTGTGTGTGTGTCGGGTGTTTGTGCAAATGTAATGCAAATTAAATCCGCAGAAGGCTGTAAGAAGTGAGTTCAATGGGAACATATTATGTTCCATTTCTCAGTTCAGCGTATGACGAGCAAAACAAACAAAAAACTGCTGAATGTAATAAGGTCAAAGTGATGTCTGAAACCGATTCGCTCTCCAGGGACAATTAAGTGGAACTTGATCTTAAAATGCTCTGGCTTTATTTGACAAGCATCCAGGGAAAACTACATAATTCATTCTATAATGATCCAGCAACCATATATTTGAATTTCTGAAGCAGCACCTTTTGGTGATATTTGATTAAATAATGGTTGCAGCCCTGCAGGTAGCCTAGTGAGGGATTTATCATCTAAAGACCTACAATTAAAATTATTTTTGTGTCTAGGCTTGGATGAATAACTAACCCTGTGATTGACAGCTGTAATATTTGGGAAGGTTCTGCCAAACCTTTGACTCGTCAACCATATGACTCTTGTGAAACATAAGGTTATACAGAAATTATAAATCATTAATAGAAATCAGAAGAAACATAGGGAGATAGATAGGCCCACATAGAAGAAAGTTAATGAAAGGCAATCCCTTTTATATATTTATTTATAAAAAATAAAATAAAAACACAAAAAGTTAACTCATCCAAGTCTTGCAGACTTGCAGGCAAACTATGTCGCCGGGATTGTATTACATTGTCTGTAGCTGGGCCAGACGTTTCACAAAGTCCACATCCCTAAACAGATATATTTTCAATGAGCTCTGCTGCTGCTACTCCCCACAAAGACCTAGATTGGCAAACGAGACAAAAGACTGCCAGACGTTAGAAGATAGCAACAGTTTGTATGTGTTTAATAATTAAGTATAGTAATAGCTTCTTAAATGTGTCAAGCAAGGGCTGTAACCGGGAAAATGCCTCCAATTATTATATATTATTATCCAATTATTATAAAATTGCCTATATGATTTTCTGCTACTGCTACTGTCCTCAATTGACTGCGATTGAACATAGGTTATCTGAACAAACTTTTACCACACAAATGGAGCGAAGAGGAACAAAATGTAGAACATCACCCTAAACATACAATCTAATTACAATAAAGAGATGGCACACTCTTTCCGATGCAAGGAAGTGAGTCTACTGTAATGCAGTGTGTACGACTGGGGGAAAACCATCATGCAATTCAGTGGTCACTAGACATTACTCTTGGTCTGCCATGCTGCTTAGTTTTCATGCATTTTCTCTGGTGCTTATGCTAAACACTATGTGACAGGGATGTTTTGCGCTGTGTGCAGACAGGTTTAATAGCTTTTGAATTTGAGGGACATCTTTAATAATATCAATAATAATAATCTTTTTTTTTGCACTTTTGTATATGCTTTGTGTATATTTGCCCCACATTAGAAGGAAATAAGTCCTCATAAACATTCAGCCAATGTAGGCCTACCACAATAAACAGCTTGCATAAACTATGACTCATGAGAGGTTTTCAAAGCATTTATGGAATAACAATGTTAGTTGGATTATCTACGATGGTTATTGTTTTCAAATCACATCATTGCATGATTTACTGTGTGCAATGTATATGTGCTAGGTCCGCTGATACTGGTTTGCAGAAGCAGATCAGTCAAGGATATTATTTCACTTCGTGTTTAATTACAGTACAGCACACAGAAATACAAGAGGGAATGATTGAATTGCTCGTCAACCATTTTTGTACTTTTTCTTCATCCAAATTAATATGTGCATTCTCTGATGACTGAATGGTGAACCATAATTGTATTTCATGTTTGCTCCACCATTGTTGACTTTCTGGGCTGACCTCATAGGTTTCTTGACATTGCTCTTATTAACGGTGTCTCAACTCCAGCACTTTGTGTGCACGTAGGCACCCGGCGGTTACAAAGGGTGCTATAGTTCACCCACAGACATGCAGGAGTAGGCCAAGCTGCCACACCCAGTATGGAAGCATAATATATACAGTATATTTATATTATGAATCATAATGGATCAACAATTAATAACCATTCCATGCCACTCTAGACATGTGTTTGATGAATGCCGCAGTATGATGATACCGCAGTATCAAGTGCCACATGAGCAGACGCAGAGACAGCTTCCACAGTCAGGCCATCAGGCTGCTGAACAAGTTCGGCATCAATGTTAAGAGCTAAGTGCTAGTGCTAAGTGTTAGTGCTAGTGCTAGTCCTGGTGCTAAGTGCTAGTGCTAAGTGTTACTGCTACTGCTAGTGCTAGCCCTGATGCTAAGTGCTAGTGTTACTGCTAGTGCTGGCGCTGGTGCTGGTGTTACTGCTAGTGCTGGTGTTACTGCTAGTGCTGGTATTACTGCTAGTGCTAGTGTTACTGCTAGTGCTGGTGTTACTGCTAGTGCTGGTGTTACTGCTGGTGCGAGTGCTAGTGTTACTGCTAGTGCTGGTGTTACTGCTGGTGCTAGTGCTAGTGTTACTGCTAGTGCTGGTGTTACTGCTAGTGCTGGTGTTATTTGTGTGCTAGTGTCCGCTAGTGTGCTAGTGACTTGCTAGTTACTGCTAGTGCTAGCTAGTTACTGCTAGTGCTGGTGCTAGTGGCTGGTGTTGACTGTCTGAGAAGGTATTCTGTGACATTCTGTGAATGTCAGCATATAACAATGTATATTTTATTACATTGATTTATATGTGTATTGCTCCCCTGGATATTTTGTTGTGTATTTTGTTGTATATTTTATTTTATTTTATTTTATACAGAATTTCTATTCTAGTTCTATTTCTATTTTGTATTCCTTTATAACTACTGTCGGCTGTCGGGCGTTTTGCACACAAGATTTTCACTCACTGCTCATACTCACGTGTAAACTGTGAAGTGACAATAAAAATAGGCTACTTGACTTGACTTGACTTGAACAACATTTACATTTAGATGTTCGTATTTTAATGGTGGCATTGAAACCTGCGGGTATAAGAACAACTTATTAACGAAGAGCTCTGATTTCAACTGACATTTCAGTTGAAAAAGTCAAAAAGTCAAAACAAACTTTTTTGTTTAAGCATCCCTTACTTTCCTTGTATTACCTTTTAACTTTTTTTCACTCTGTACTCAAGATGATAAAAGGAGAAATTCCAGCTATGGCCAAGTGGGATTTTCAAAAATGGTATCAAGCATTTAAATAATACAATTAGTGCTTTCTCTCCGTATAATTTCTTCACTGAATAACAGTCCTAAAGTCCAAACTATCTTTTTAAACATTCCACACACCTCTAATTCCTCATCCAGTGTTTTACTTTGAAGTTGAAATTAACTGGTTTCTGCATTTGCCCTGAGCCCATCTGAGTGGAGCCAACACTTTGTTCATAGCTTTGCACGGTCCCACACTGCTCTCTCTTCTGCATGGGTGTTGGACTTCAAAAGGTGTTTGGGTCTCTGTTCACTGTTCTGCGAAAGCAGAGCTAGCTTGTTTGCCTTCACAGAATAACAAAATGCACATTGCCAACTTTAGCACCAAAACATCATCCATAAATATCCATTTATACACAGACACGACACACACACACGCATGCACGCACGCACACACACACACACACACACACGTACACACATAAGGTGGCATCTGGATGCAATGCCATTGTGATTCCATTTTATCATGTTGTTGTTGTTGTTGTTGTAGAGATGGCTTCTTGAAACCGGCTCTCCTAGCATGTTTCCTTGCTCCAATCTCTGTAATATGTGCCTGAGATAACGACCTTAGTATTGTTTCTACATCCATGGTACATGGTAAGATGAGATTTGAGTTGAAATGACAAGTGTATATGATATTATATGTGTATGTAAATGTATATAGTGCATATAATAATATGCTGATTGATTAAACGTTTGACTTCAAATGGTTCGAATCGTTACCCTATTTATTGCAAGCAACACCTTGCTAAGGTGACCTTAACTGAGTTGTTATCATTATGAATCAGCTTTCATATTACAGGCTAGGATCTGTCAGGATCAACAATTGAGTGACTATAGTGCAGTGTGTCAGAGCATTGCATCGACATACACCGGGTATCTAAACGAATGGAATTTAATTTTTCAATTAAGAGAAAGTTGGCTTTAATTAAAATTGTAATAAGATGAGGAGCAGCGTTTCTATTATCATCACACAAGTTGATTCTGGAAACAAGGGTGAGGTGGGTTGGACGTGGCTGGGAGTCCTGAGCACCCTCTTTGTTTTCACTTTGCCTCGCTCTCGGGATGAACCAAATCACTGTTTGAGGGAGGACCAAAAAAAAGATTTGTTAAACCAACATGATTTAATTATGTGACAAAATTCCACGCAATTACATTATGTTAGTCTAATTTAAATGAAATATGTACATAATACATGATTCACTGTTGTTAACCCAACACATGTCTCTCATTCATCCAATGTAAAATTACTACTTCAGGTTGACATATTTTACTTCAGTTGAACTAACATGTTTCTACCATGTTGGTTCTATTTAATCCAATTGCATGGAATTTTGTCACATAATTATAATATGCTGATAACACAAAATTTTGTCTAACAGAACCAGTAAGTCACAGAAACACAATTTCTCGAATAAAAACATTTATTAGCACAAGATGAGAAGTTAACATTGTCTCTGTTTGTGTTTGTGTCTCTGTGTGTGTGTGTCTCTGTATTACATGCAAGTGCAAACGATTAAAACACCACATTATAAAACAGAACCTCAAAGGGTATCAAAAATGTCCTTCAAAGGGTATCAAAAATGTCCTTAAAGCAGCAAATGTCTGAAAACAGACAAAACGGACCCTCAAAAACATTCCTCACGGAGATCTCTGTTAGGAATGTATACAAGCAAATAACCCTACAAGCCACTTGTCAGGCACAGTCAAATATTTATTTTGTATCTTGTTGTAATACTAAAATAAATAAAAAAAAAATAAAAATACAGAGCATCCTTAGACTGTATGAGCTCTTTCTTACTCTACCTGCAAAAAGTGTCTGGAGAAACTGTACAAAGTCAGCTATTACATTGGCCCTGAATTGTCATTGGACCTTTCCTTTCACAAACTAAACAGGCTTTCAAATGTAAATATGTATGTATGTAATATATATGTATGTAAATACAAGGTACTTACTGTAAATCAGTATATATTGAGACAAAAAAGCATAACTTGAATTCTGTCCTGAGCATAACTTGAACTCTCCTGAGACACAGCAACTCGTCTTTAAGTAAACTGTTAGATGGAAAACCAAAAAATCAAAATGTTCCCCCACCAAAAAAGGAAGTGGAGTGTTCATCTGAAATCTTCGTAGTAGTAGTAGTCAGGTCTTTCTTTCAGTCCCAGACACTTTTTGCCAATTCTCCTGCTGTTCATTGAGCAATTTTGATTTTGAGCGCTTGAACTTTGGTTGAAAGCTTGTTTCCATCCAGGTTCATCAACAACTTTTGGAAGACTTCGAACGTGAACTTCAGGTTTGATGGGTAGCTCAGGTTAAGTGCATAAATCAATCCAAACATCAAGGCACATGCACAGGCCACATTTCCCAGGTCATTCAGAACTACTACACCCTCTATGGCGATTCCGATGTCCTCAGGCTTTTCTGTGATATCCACTCCCTCTTTTCGGATGACATAGTTCCCCATCACTGTCTCTGCAATCTGCAATCTGCTTCTTGGCCTCAGCAATGTCACTGCTCTGTGGAACACAAACAGAAGATGATCAAGCTGATGATCAAGCTATGCACTGATCAGATTTTAAGGGTTCAAAAAATGTTAACACCTTTGAACACTAAGACATCTGCATAATAATGTAGCGAATATTACTCTCCGCCAAGGTAATGAATACAAAATAAGATAAAAATGACCAAATACTCCCCAACAAGTTTTCCACTGTCCTCATGGAGATATGTACAGAGACATTTGAGGATGCACTCCCGTCTTACTTCAATGTCATCACTCTGCAAAAAGGAAGAACAGATCAATTGAAAATTAGTGTTGAACCTGTCACACCCTCCACCACCACCTAGCTCTCCCCTCTGGCTGTCTCGGTGTGTGGGCGTGGCTGCAGGTTCCAGTTGATACATCCATCAGTGGTCCATCATCTCTCTTATCACCACCATGCAGTATCAACCCCGGCTTTTCAACCACTCCTCGCCAGATCGTAGTTTGTTACCCTCGCGTTAGTTGCGCTGGCTCTCTATATTTTGTGTATCTGTGACCTAGTTACTAATAGTGATCTCTGTCTGCCACCAGTTACACCCTCCGGTTCCTGCCTGCCTGCCTGCCTGCCAGCCTGCCCCCCTACTTGCCAGCCTGCCTGCCTGCCCCCCTACCTGCCCCTACCTGCCTGCCCCTACTGCCCTGCCCTTGCCCCTACCTGGTCCAGCCTGCCCCCTACCTTGCCTGCCCCTAGCCTGCCTTGCCCCCGCTACCTGTCACTGCCTGCCCTGTCAGCCTGCCGCCCTACCTGCCTGCCTCCCTACCTGCCTGCCCCCCTACCTGTCAGCTCTGCCGTGCCCCCCTACCTGTCAGCCTGCCCACCCCCTACCTGCCAGCCTGCCTGCCCCCCTACCTGCTGGATGTGGATAATGTGGATAATTCTATACGCTGCTGTGATGTTTGTTTGGCATGGTCTCGGTAAATGTGACTTAAAAGATTGTTCCAAGTCTTAAATGTGCATGGACAACTGGCATAGGCGCATGGATAGCGAAAGTTACGGCCATAATGGCCATGTCTTAGCTTGAAATGCTTCAACAACTGGAACCTAGAAGACACTGTACCACAATCTTTGCAGTTCCACATGTACTCTCTTAATTTTTATGGCAAGCACTCATAACATTGCCTATATGCGCCTATGTTTTAGTAATTTACTGATGTAAGTCAATTAAAGTCAAGCAGTACTTAAAACTACAATGTGCACAAATTTCAAACTTGATTTAAAACAAAAAAGCAAAAAAAACATAAAAAACAAAGCAAAGATTCTGATTACTTACCACCAGTAAGAGGTTGCACTGCCAGCAATGTCAATGTGTTTGTTCCCAGGACACCTGTGAATAACAGCCATGGTTAGGTTAATCTGCAGTAGCATGCCAACTCCAAGGGCAATATAATTTAGGCTAAAACCTATTGCCGTTGCAGCCACAGAAGGAGAAAATGGGCGCAAAGACTGAGCGCTGTCTCGCACATGCACAATGGGCAGTCCCCCAATTAAACTAATTTATTTTGCGTTTATCTTAAAAAAAAAACTTAAAAAAATCTCATAGGTGAAACTATTAATACATTTTATGTTACACCCATTAAATATATATACTTACATGTTTTAAATAGATATATTTAAGTAAAGCAAACGATATTTAAATGTGTCACATCTAAGAAGGGCTTGAATCTTTTTTTTTTGTGGACGTAAACAAATCATCTTAATTGAATATCACATAGTTACAGTATATGTTGATTCTATTAGATGTAAATATGTTCAATTCAAAACATGGATATTTTTCATTAAACAAACGCAAAATAGATAGACTGGAGTTACTCAGACCTATGATCATTTTTGGGTCAAAGGAACTTGCCAATATCCTACCCTTTGCCTGACCAATCTCGTCAACACAATCCTCCATCCGAGGAAGAGGGAACGAGTCAGACTTCGTTACAGCGTTAACCTTACGAAAATCGGTGCAAAACCTGGGCGTGCCGTCAGATTTCGGCACAAGGATGCACAGCGATGCCCAGCTTGATGAGGATGGTTCGGCTATCTCGTTGTCCAGCATGGACTTAACCTCGGAATCAAGATACTTGCGCTTTTCAGCATTGACACGATAAAACCTCTGCCGAATCGGCCGAGTATCCTCCACTTCAATATCGTGTTCTATGAGGTGGGTTTGACTGGGCGTGTCATTAAACAGACACGGGAAAGACTGGATAACCCCAATCAAATCGGTCCTATTCTTTTCTGGCAGATGATATAACAACACATCCAGATTATCAAGCGTCTGAGTTTTTTAACCGACTTTGCAACAATGCTGGATCAACGGCAGGTAACCCATCATCCTCCCCCAGCAAACGAGGAGAGGTGACCACCGATGCTCTTGCCGCCAAACACGCCGCATGAGCGCTCTCCAAGGTAGCCGACGCACCAGACCCAAGCGACCCGGACGCACGGACATGATACGGCTTTAACCGGTTCACATGACATAGCTGGGTGGCTTTTCTACGCTCAGGAGTAGCAATTAAGTAATTTAAATCAGAGATTTTTCCCACCACTTTATGTGGGCCAGTAAACTTGGCTTGGAACGGTGAGCCTATAATGGGCAACAGAGCGAGCACCCGATCACCAGGCACGAAGACCCACCATTCGGTATGCCTATCATAGAGTTTTTTCATCTTTCCCTGTGCATACTCTAACTTTTCCCTGGCCAGCTCTCCAGCTGCATGTCTGAAACCATTCACATAGTCGAGTAGATTTTGCGGAGCATCTACCCCTTTCCACTGGTCACTCAAAATGGCCAAAGGACCACACACAGTATGACCGAAGACTAATTCGTTAGGGCTAAACCCTGTGCTTTCTTGCACTACTTCCCTAGCAGTGAGCATCAACCAAGGCAAACCCTCCTCCCAATCCCCCTCCATTTCTGTGCCATACGCACGCAGCAAGGATTTTAACATTTGCTGGAACCTTTCTAATGCGCCTTGACTTTGCGCATGATAAGCAGACGCTTGGTTGTGTTTAACGTTAAGCTGCTTTAATATCTGGGAGAAGAGGTGGGACGAGAAATTAGAACCCTGGTCACTTTGAATAATTTTAGGGATGCCAAAGGTGGAGATGAACTGAGACAGTGCCCTCACAACCGACCTCACGGTTATTGTGCGTAATGGATACGCTGCTGGATAACGAGTGCTTTGACACATTACAGTGAGCAGATAGCCTGCACCGGACTTCGAGCGAGGGAGTAGGCCCACGCAGTCAATAATCAAATGCTCGAACGGTTGGCTGACTGCCGGAATAGGCGACAGAGGAGCAGGTTTGAGAGTCTGATTGGCCATTCCCGTCAACTGGCAAGTGTGGCAAGTTTGAATATGTGCAGCCACATCACGTTTTAAAAGAAAAAGTGCCTCATCACTCGGTCGTACGTTTTCCGGACACCAAGATGCCCCGACCCCTCATGTGCCACCTTAAGGACACTCTCGCGGAATTCCACGATCCATACTGCATGCAGCTCAATGGAGGAATACACCTGCATATATGCAGGTGTATATATATATATATATGCCTGCAATACAGGCCTACCTGAGACACTTTACTGTAGAGTCTCTTACTTTACTTTAGCTTCAGTTGTCGGTTAGATGTATATTTAATCTATGAATTTGAGGTTGTTTCTGGCTTGACCTGAGCAACTGTAGCATGTCATCTGTATCTGCATCTGTCACTGCAAGTGAAACAGCCTGACCTGATGGTTCCAGGGCATGACAACCAGCTAGCAGAGGTCTTTACCAACATTCTCAACATCTCCCTGACCTACGCTGTTATCCCGATGTGCCTCAGATCTACAGTCACACTATAGTTTCCAAACTCCACAGCCTGGCCCACCTGAACACACAACCATTACTGTATTTTTTTGACCAGCCGCCCCCATAACTATCAGATTAGGGACGCATACATCATCTGGTGGTGCACAGGGATGATGTCTCCTCCACCCTCACCCAGAACACTGGTGGTGCACAGAGATGATGTCTCCTCCACCCTCACCCAGAACACTGGTGGTGCACAGGGATGATGTCTCCTCCACCCTCACCCTCCCCCAGAACACTGGTGGTGCACAGGGATGATGTCTCCTCCACCCTCACCCTCCCCCAGAACACTGGTGGTGCACAGGGATGATGTCTCCTCCACCCTCACCCAGAACACTGGTGGTGCACAGGGATGATGTCTCCTCCACCCTCACCCAGAACACTGGTGGTGCACAGGGATGATGTCTCCTCCACCCTCACCCTCCCCCAGAACACTGGTGGTGCACAGGGATGATGTCTCCTCCACCCTCACCCTCACCCAGAACACTGGTGGTGCACGGGGATGATGTCTCCTCCACTCTCACCCAGAGCACTGGTGGTGCACAGAGATGATGTCTCCTCCACCCTCACCCAGAACACTGGTGGTGCACAGGGATGATGTCTCCTTCACCCTCACCCAGAACACTGGTGGTGCACAGGGATGATGTCACCTCCACCCTCACCCAGAACACTGGTGGTGCACAGAGATGATGTCTCCTCCACCCTCACCCAGAACACTGGTGGTGCACAGAGATGATGTCTCCTCCACCCTCCCCCAGAACGCTGGTGGTGCACAGGGATGATGTCTCCTCCACCCTCACCCTCCCCCAGAACACTGGTGGTGCACAGAGATGATGTCTCCTCCACCCTCACCCAGAACACTGGTGGTGCACTGAACTACAGTGCAATTGTGTTTTTATAATTTTATGTTGCAAATGAGGTATCCGGCTATTAATTGTTTATTCATAAAGCGGTTACACTTTAAGGACTACGCTCTATGGAGGCTGCATGTTTCTTTCTATATTGTTTTGAGTATCAGGGACTTTCCTCGTGTTGTACAGCTGTTGTGTTGTTCAATGACAATGATAAAGTGACTTGAAATTGAACCTTATTTGTGTTTCGAGGTTTTTGAGCTCACAAAACCTGGAGGCATGCACTCCTAATGAACAGTTCACACATTTAGAGTAGAGGAGCTTTTATCTCCTTCAATCACACTGTCACAGCCCCCTCTGTCTCCTTCAGGGCCTGTGGACTGTTTGTCTTCTGTGTACTCGTCTGTCTTTGGTGTTCCAATAGGACCTGTGGCTGATTGTTCCAATCAGGGCAACTCGGAGCACCTGGCTGGTCTCACCTGGTGCCTTCTTAAGCCGCACCTCTCTCTCCATTCGGGAGAAGCTGACCCCGAGGCAGCAGCAGCGCGTTTTGTTTCGTTTGGCGTTGCCACCTGTTTATTTCAGTTCTGCATCTTACAACATTGCACACAGCACATTTCCCACTCACACACACACCACCGCTGAACACCACTGATTACTGACTAACACACCTCATCTTAACGTTTTTGTACATTTTGCTTTGCTTAATTATTGTAAAATAAATTAATTATTGTAAAATTAATTATTGTTTTTCAATTTAAAACTGTGTGGCTTCCTCTCTTTGTCGCATCTACACAAGGCAGGATATGACACACACACACACACATCGTTAAGAGAACACTAGTTTAGAATATATGTATATAATATATACTGTGTATATATATTGTCGCGATCACCACGGAGGAGCTAAAGACAAGAGTCGGACGCGTAGTACAGTATAGTGTTGCTCTGTGACCGGTCCCCGAGTAATGATCGCAGCCTCCACAACAAAGTGCAAAACTAGAGAGAAGCACTAACTAGGAAGCCAGCCAGACCGGTGTAACGGTTAACTTGTTGCCTATTGGCCCAAGACCATAAACCCACAGACTAAGAACTAAGGCGCGCGCACTGAGAAGCTGTAGCAACGGCGAGAGATCAGAGGCGCGTACACGTTGAAACAGATGATACTCAAACCCGCGCGTTAAGCGTCCACAACTAACAGTTCCCGCGACATCGCGGAGGAGAGGTCCCTTTACGGACCGGACCTTGTCGGCTATCTGTAAACTGATTTAAAGTCGTCATTTAACTGGATTAATCGGCAAGACGGCGAGTGACACGACGATGAATTTTTTATGTATGTAAAATAACTACATCGCCAACGGGCAGAGAGACGACAAACAGACATAATCAACCGTTTATTAATGCATTTTACGGGCCATAGTGAAAGGTACACGGGTGACAGATAAATTTCACTGGGCACACATGTGAGTGACACAATACATGTTAATCACAACAGACTGCGACACGCGCATTAAACTTGTGGAATAAGAGCAACTGGTGGTAAAAAGCTTTACGCGTTAAGAGCACTCCATGCGTTGCAAGAATTCAGTTCACCGTGGACCGCGGCGAGAGCATTCAAACCTTACAGAGTCCGATTTGCCAACGTCTCATACTGATTAAAGTCGTGATTAAAAAACATAACGAGCAGAGACGGCGAAATGACCGACGAGTGGCTTTTAAGTATAAAAACGTGGTGCCCGTTAAATAAAAAGCAAACCAAGAAATAATAATCAAATAGCAATAATATAAAAAAACAATAAAAAAACCATAAGTATAAACAATAGGAAAACCAATATGTAAGGCTGGGGCGGCCAGCCGTGCTGACCCCACCGTACGAGCGTAAACGTCGGAGACGCAGCGCGCGTACGCCACAACTGACAGTCGCCGCGCCCAGGCGCGGAAGAGA
>PIJE02000086.1:672235-724735 GCA_002895965.2 Coryphaenoides rupestris
TATATCTATATATAAAATTATTAATAAATAAATTTATTAGATTATACTTATAAATTCTATTATATAATATGTATTATATGATATCTATTATATAATATTTATTATATAATATGTATTATATATTTATTAGATTATATCTATTATATAATATGTATTATATAATATTCATTAGATTATATGTATTATATTATATTATATTACATGACATTCTATGAAATTACATTGATTGTTTTCTAGGGCGCTGTGTCTAGTGATTGGTTCCTCCATCGATCCTGATCGACACTGACACTCCCAATACAATCAGCTCCTCGCTCCATTAGTTTCTCCCAAAGAATCGGAGGTTTAAAGCTTCAATAAAACTAATAATGAGACTGTAAATATTAGTAACATACGAAGGAGAAGAATAATGTGATGGACAACGACATGAGCAACAATGGAAAGGTCATTTCAACCAAAAACACACACATAGACCTGTCTATATATACACTGTGTATATATTATATATATATATATATATATTATATATATACCACACAATTATATATATATAATATTATATATATATATATATATATATATTATATTGTAGTGCCGGAGGAAAGGAAGGACGTAGGCAGTATAAACTAACTGTTTTTAATCCAAACAAACAGGTATCACTCTCAGTGAAATGGCAGAAATAGTTCGCATGCGTGAGAGTCTAGAACAGGAAGTGCAACAACAATAAATGTCCCCTCTGGCCCCAGTGCCAGATCTGGTTCCCCCCCACTACACAACCCACAGCAAGAGGAGAACATGAACCCATTATGTAGTCACTACAATATCTATATATAATATAGATATTATATATATAATATCTGCGCGGCCACCACATGGCCGCCCATAATCCGAGGGATTATGGGAAATGTCATGTCTGTCACGCGGGTATAAAAGGGGGTGATGCCCAGCGGGCACATTGTTCTTGTGCACAATAAAATATTGTCTCTGCGTCGTGCGTGGAGCACAGAGGGTCACTGTTCCCCCACACAACTGAACTGAGGAATTACATTCAAGTGGTCTGGTCTTGCCGCCAGGTGGCGCCATTCGTACAGTAACCACATGACACCCCTTGAATCAGGTTGCCCACAGTGTTAGATAGTTCACAACAATATAAATGTATATCAGAAATATGTAGGAGTATCTAGAATAGACGGTATGTATGTGTTTTCCTGTTTCAGTGACTCCATCCAGAACGGCGGAGACTCTGTGGCCGCCTCAAGTCCGCCTGTGACCAGACAGCAGGAGCAGAGGAGGTCGGTGCGTCGGCGCTGGCCACGCTGGGTTCGCTTCCTCAAGGTACTTTCACCACAGCTTTCCTCTCATATGATGTGTATACATCCATGTATTTTTATGTTTAGTTTGTGTACTGTTTGATCATTTATTTATGTATTTGTGACTGTCCTGCACTGTCTAATTCCTCAGTTCAGTTGTGTGGGGGAACAGTGACCTTGTCCCTGGAGTCTGATGGTCATCCCTCCACAAGACAAAGTGCAACACTTTAGAGCAGGGCTGCCCAATTTGGCCCGCGACCGATTATATTTGGCCCGCGCCTTATCCACTGTATAATTTTTTTCCCGCCATCGGCGCTCGGAATCTGCGCTCGCTCTCACTGAATATTATTTATTGGTGCAGACGCGCGAGCCGGGCCATCAGTAGACGAGGATAACAGCGTCTAGCACACCCCCCCGCCGGGAAAAAATGACTTCGTGTTCGTCGCGCGTCTCCGGGGGGGGGGGGGGGGGGGGGGTGTGGTGCTGCTACACGCTGTGATCCTCGTCCACTAATGGCCCGGCCCGTCTGACAACTTTGAAAACCAAAAGTGGCCCTTGAGCCAAAACAATTGGGCACCCCTGCTATAGAGAGATCACTTACCTCTGCTGTTGGCTGGATGGCCCAGGTTCTGCCACATCCTCGGGAGTCTCATTGTTGTTCAGAATCAGAATCAGAATCGGAATCAGAATCGCTTTATTCGCCAAGTAGTTTTCACATACGAGGAATTTGCTGTGGTTGTTGGTACATACAGACAACATAGGAGTAATAATAATAAGAATTAAAAAGCATAAAAAAGCAAGTAGTGTAAAAACGACAACAGACTATTCAGATCACAAACAGCCATCATAGTTTGATTTAATATTGATAAGAATAATTAACCGTTTGTCATGAACTGTAGAGTTAACAAGCTCAAAGTGAACATTTCATGTCTTCAGTGTTAATTCATCTCATGTACTGTATGACGTGGGTCAGCGCTCGTGGTCCCGACCTCACGGCGCTTAAAACACTTAATTCATGTCATGTGTGAGGTGGGTCAGTGCTCTTGGTACTTACCCTTCGGCGTCTATGAGGCCAACAAAACATACTTGCTGAATTTCTATCCACTGAAATCAAACTAATGGTGGTCCGCTCGCTCTCTCTCCACTTTCAGAATGAGTCAGAGCAACTGAAACTGAGAAGGACGTTATTAAGTAACATTTTCAATGCAGAACTTTTACTTTACTTTTACTATACTATGTTCTATTACTTTTGTACTATTTTTAAGTAAAAAAGTAAAAAAAATAGTATTTTTTACGAAGTAAAAGATTACTTCTTCCACCACTTCCACTGCCAGAGGGATTGACTGAGGCCCAGTGAGTTTGATGGTAAGTCTGGGTGGCATGATGGTGAGATCGAACTGTTAACAGGACCCTTGCATAGTTACACTGCCTCCAGTCCAAGTGGAGAGGCTGGGGTGGAGGACATGAGAGACGGTGCGGCTGGTAGACCTATTTGGGCGGGAGGGAGGTGAACTGGAGAGGGTCAAGGCTGCTGGGGAGCATGGAGGTGATGTCGCCCTTCACCAATCCTCCTGAAGTATCTCCTAACCTCAGGCTCTGAGATGTCTCCTCCTCACACACCTCACACACATGGGCTGACGGTAACATCAAAACGAGCCTAATAGCTATTTAGCTTGTTGCCCGGGGTGATGTCAGCATTAACTATGGGGGGTTTGTGTTTATAGTCTAATAGTCCTGACGTCAGACCGCATACCTCCAGCATCGGACCTGTGTGTGTGTATGGGGTTGTGTGTGTGTGTGTGTGTGTGTGTGTGTGTGTGTGTGTGTGTGTATGTGTTGGGGGCGTGGCTGCTCCCTGGCTCATCATCCACCGGGCTCACCTGCTCTGCCTCTCACACCGGCAACACATCAACTCATCAACCACACAGTAGAAGAACCCCGGCTTTCCAGCCACCAACCACACACACTCCACAGTAGTATAGTATGGTATACAGTAGTGTAGTGTAAGATAGTGTTGTATAGTACAGTATAGTATTGTCTATGTGGCAGTTTCCTCTACCACAAGCCATCAAAGTGGCTTTTCTCTGGGCTCCAACGACGACCAGAACACAGGTTGATGCTGTAAAACTCTTTACTGTAGAGTTGGTTCTGTTTTGCAGGCAGAACAGGTGATACATGCTTCCATGTCCACACTCTCCCTGAGTGTGTGTGGTGCTGGCTGGTTTAACCCGTGTGCCCCAATTACTCAATGCACCACAGGTGTGCAGCCTCACCCAGTCCCAGACTAATCAGTCTGGGTCAGGTGAGGCTGCTTAAACCAGCCACCAAGCACTGTATTATAGTATAATATGTAGTAGTAATGTTCTGATATTATGTTATTATGTAGTACAATATAGTATAGTATAGTATAGTATAGTATGATAGTATTATAGTAGTATAACAGCCTATTATTTTAGATGAATAGGCCTATACAGTATCTTATTCCCGCTCCCAGTATCTTATTCCGCTCCTGTAGAGATTCTATATGTGAGTACATTTCATTATCACCTCTCAAAGCCATCCTGCTAGAAGACTGTGTGCTCACACCATTTGTCACCTTTTCTAGCTGACAAAATACTGCTACTGCTGTGTACATTTTTGACACCTTTGACTGATAAACTGGAAAATTGATCGATATATTAAAAGTGACACCTGTAGTTATCTATAAAACGTTCCATGTCATGGAAAGAAAAATAACATTGGAGGAAGTGAGTAGTTTGGAGCTGTGTGCTGCATACATAGGCCTATATATTGGATAACTTTCATATGGTGCTTCGCTAATGCGTAAGAGAAAAGGTTGAAAATGTTAGACAATATTTCAAACAAGGAATTAGTCGCTCCCCCCCTCGTTTCACCTGCCAACACTAAACCACAACCCCTTCCTACCGCAAACATATAATCAGCATATCAGTAAATCGGGGTAGAATGGGCAATGTGCAAGCCATTTCCAACAGGCCATTGCTAACGTCTTTTCCGTTGAGTTTGTTTTGTTTGTTTGTTTCTCCCCACCAGGACCCCAGCTCCAAGACGGAGGGCAACGCCTCGTACACCCACAAGCTGCGGCTGGTGGACCTTCGAGCATCCTGGACCACCACCAACAGGAACATCGCCTTCGGCCTCTACGACAGCTACAAGAAGGTGGCGGTGCTGAAGAGGAACCTGTCCACCGAGGCGCTGAAGGGCCTGCGCATCGACACGCAGCCGCAGGCCAAGAAGCTCAGGCGCTCGCCCTCCAACTACTCACCACCACGGCGCCCGTCACCCCCGTCCTGCCCACCCCCGCCCGGGTGGAGAAGAACCAGAATGAAGGTAAGGGTGGGGGGAGGTTGTGTCCACCAGATGCGGGTTTTTTTGCACCGGCAGCAGCCACGACCTCATTCTCAGAGCGCTTCTCACGGGCTTACCTTCTTCTAGTGCTTCCGAATTCTTTCGTTGTGAACGTAAACGGTAGCAGATCCCGCCTATTTCTATTCTATTTTAGAAATTCAATACCACTGTGACAAAAAGACAGATGTGGCTCTTGATTTCTTGTATTGATCACGGTAACTTTTCAATGACACATCGTAAATCACTGGGTTGTCAGTGACAGCCAGTATCAGTTTCTCCTCCGCCATTGTTGACATCGTATGTCCCGCCCCTCTCCTCGATTTTAATTGGCCGACAAGAGAGAAGTGACGTTGACGAACGCAGTGCTTTTCAACTGAGAGAGCTGGGAGTGGAACGGGAAAAAAGCTGAACGTTGAGGCCGTTTTTGCCCAAAAGAACACATCTGGTGGACACCAAGCCTTAATCTTGTGCAGAGGCAGTCATATTCTTGCCATGCCAGGCAGCTGGAGTCGCGAGATCATGATGATGCAAGAATCCCATCTTGCCAGGCTTCCGGTTTGGGTTTTTTGGCTGAACCACAGTGGCTAAGACCCATCGGCGTCCTCTGAGGAACCACTGGCAGCTAGTAGTCACATTCCCCATAGTAACCATGCGGTCACATTTAAGTGACCCTCTGAAAGGGAAAGCATGTAGTTTCCGTGTGACCAATCATTGCAGGGTCAAACACTGTGTGAACCTCCAAAATGGAAACTTGGCTACGCAAGGTCAGCTAGGGCAATCTTTGAGGTCCCGCCTTCAAAGGTGGCATCAAGGTCACCTGTGTTTTCCCATCTGCTCAGACTTTTGTAACACAACCACAAAAATTGCATGAAGGTTGAAGTCGAATTACCATTTTATGCATGTCTTTTTAACTATCTGAAATTAATTTTCAGCTACATGAATGTATGTGGATTGGATTGCATTTGATTGGATACCTTTGCATTAATGTGTTGTATCAGTACAGTCGTAAACCTGTAAACATACATTACAACAAGTTGTGAACATGTAACAGTCATCACATACATTGTTTAACATGTAAAGTTTAAACATGTCATGACAGTAACACTGTCATTGTTCAGAGTCGTTTTAGTATTTATGTTTATAAAAGTACTGTTCAGAAGAAAACTTTTTACTGTACGGTTTTCTGTACTCACTAGGTACGACTACTAATTGTTTACAGTTTAGAATTTGTTGAGAAGAATACTGCAGGAGTGAACACATCCACACATCCATTGTACTACATATGGTAATAAAGAAATGTTGAATCTTGAATCTTGAAGTACAGTATATGTCAAGTTCTTGCTGAACGTCCCCTTTCTCCCCTTTCTCCTCCCCTCCAGGAACCTCCATGCTGCAGAAGCTGATCGAGGAGAACGATACGTTTGTGGTGTTCTCCGAGGAGGACTCGGGCCTGGGGGAGCCACTGTGTGGCATCGCCGCATCCCAGACGGACGACGTCTACAACCGCAACTGGTTCATCGAGCTGGTCAACTGTCAGGTAGCCTTCATGGCACGCCTGCGTCTGACTCTATGGTTTTATTTACCGCCTGCTGTCGCAACTCGAATGATTTCTGTTCTAACTGGACTGTCTGAACACACACAGTTGAGAATCTCAAGCACGCATAGAAGACTCAATTAGACATCGATCAGCAATCACTGAGGAGGCGGACGATGATAACCTGCATTGATTGATATTAATATTGCATATAAACTATATTACTCTCCTGGCCTAAGCATCGCGTGATGGCAATGGGGACAAGAATTGGCAGGGATCTCACAACACAATACTACAAAGATTTTCTTGTGATGTGATTCTATAAGTACTGTATAAATGGCGATAAGATATAATGGCGATTTTATCCTTTATGCGCCCTAATCTATGTGTTGTGTCTGCTGTGTTTTATATATTAACGTGGCTAAAAATAATAGAACAAAGTTGATGTAATCAACTATAGGAATATACAATATAGCTCCATCTGTAGGACAGTATCTGCCTTACATTTTTCTTTTTTTTCTCCAACAAAAATGTGATTTGACTATTGACGAAACAAAGAATCCCGATACATTAATTGATTAATTTAATTCATTAGTTTAATTGTATACCATTTTTTCCCACCCATTGTGTACAACAGCCACAAGGACTGGAGTGAGAATCCAATCAGAACTGGTCACCGGTGGCAACCAGTTCTGATTGGACACATATGCGCCCGTGCTTGACTCCTCCCCCCCCCCCCCCCCCCCTCCCTCTCCAGATGACCCTGAGGGGCACGGAGACGGCGGGCTGTGTGCTGCTGTCGGCCGCCAAGGCCCAGCTGCTGCAATGCGAGCACCACCCTGCCTGGTACAACGACACGCTGAAGCAGAAGACCACCTGGACCTGCCTGCTGGACGGCATGCAGTACTTCGCCACCATGGAACCCAACCCCTCAGAGCAGGAGGACCGGCAGCTGTGGCTGGAGGTGCGTGCTCTGTGGGCCTCGGTCGCTCCCTGGCGGCCATCTTGGCTCCATCTTGGTTCGAGCTGGGTTCCATCTTGGTTCCAACTGGATTCCATCTTGGTTCAAGCTAAGTTCCATCTTGGGTCCCATCTTTGGTCCATCTGGGTTCCACCTTGGTTCCAACTGGGTTCCACCTTGGTTCCAGCTGGGTTCCTACGTGGTTCCAGCTGGGTCCCTTCATGGTTCCAGCTGGGTCCCTTCATGGTTCCAGCTGGGTTCCATCTTGGTTCCAGCTGGGTTCCATCTTGGTTCCAGCTGGGTTCCATTTGGTTCCAACTTGGTTCTAGCTGAGCTCTATCTTGGCTCCATCTTGGCTCCAACTTGGTTCCAGCTGGGTTCCATCATGGTTCCAGCTGGGTTCCATCTTGGTTCCATCTTGGGTCCATCTTGGGTCCATCATGGGTACATCTTGGTTCCAGCTGGGTTCCAGATGGGCTCCATCTTGGGTCCATCTTTGTTCCAGCTGGGTTTCTTCATGATTCCAGCTGGGTCCATCTTGGTTCCAGCTGGGTTCCATCTTCGTTCCAGCTGGGTTCCATCTTCGTTCCAGCTGGGTTCCATCTTGGTTCCATCTTGGTTCCGAGGGTTGTTTTGGACACTCACCACCCCGATTCACCTGACGAGATGTTATACCCTTTGGTCTCAAGTTCTTCAAAAAAAAATATTGGCCATTTGGGTATTCAAGTTAGTACTTGAATTCTGTAGCTGTCTTTTTATTTAATTTCTTATTTTACTTTTTATTTCAGCTTTTTGTCCATTAAGGTGGCTGCAGTCCCAGGTGTGACGTGCGGTGGGCGCTGGTGTGTGTGATTTCAGGTGAAGAACATCGAGGAGCACAGAGAGAGGAACCTGGACTCTGTGTTGGAGCTGATGGAAAGCGGACAGGCTGTGGGAGGGATGGTCAGCACAACCACAGGTACACACACACACACCATCTCTGTTGCTCTCCTATTAAAATTCTGAAGCCATTAAATTGCTTAGTGGGTTTGTGATTTGCCTTGAAGTGTCTCATTGCTGCTGTAATCTGTGACATAAGGGCCACAAATGTTTAACAACGTACACTCCTGTCAACCTTTTTTGAATGAATACAAAAAGCAATTTGTACGGTATTTTGCCCACAGTTTATGAACTATACAAATATTTGTAAATGTGGCTCCCAATCACTTCAAATCTGAAATGTGTTAAAAGAGACATATTATACCACCAGGTGTGAGCGTGATTAGCCATTCCAAGCAGTTTCAAAAACCGGTGTCATCTCCGGTTTCTGACATCACAAGTGGGAGTGTCCACCAAGAAGTATGCCGGATAGATCAGCCGGCCAGCCTACCCATTGGACTGTAGCAACTGGGAGGCTGATAATAGATAGATACATAGATATAGATCTATGTATGATAGATATATCTATGTATGGTGGACAGATAAGCCTACCAGATATATATTTAGTCCTACATCTGGGGGGGGGGGGTGTGACATCATAAACCGGAGATTCTGAAACTGCTCAAATGGGCTAATCACACTCACAGCCGGTGGTATAATAGGAGTCCTTCAAAGAAAAGTAACATGAAAGTCTCTGCTGCGTTGGTGCGGTGTTTCAGACTGGAACCAGCCGGCGCAGGTGAACGACACGCAGCAGGTGCAGCGTATCGTCTCCTGCTGCAGCTGCCGCATGTACTACATTGGCTACAGCCACGACATCGACCCCGAGCTGGCCACGCAGATCAAGCCCCCGCAGGTCCGCGACCACCACGAGCAGGAGGACCTGCTCAAGAAGCAGGCCGGTACGTGGTCGTGGTCGTGGTCGCTCCCCGGTGGGCCCTCACGGGAAAACATCATCTACCAGATATTATGCACGTGGCGATCGTGTGGATAATAATAATATGCATATGTCAAGACCCACCTGTTCAGAGTTCACCTGGACTCTGCATAACACCCCCCCCTCACCTTCCCTCTCCTAAACCCTAGCACAAACTTATTACGTATTTGTACGTCTTGGCATTATTAATAGTACTTAGCATTGTTTATCATATTGTATGTTCTTAGATGTTGGTAATGCACTCAGAATGACACGTCTGCTCTTATCCCTCTTAGCTATTATGCAGACAACCTAGTGTAACGGATGCCAACTGAGCTAGCACGCTAGTGCTAGCTCCTCACACCCCTAGCCTTAAGAACGCTTCTAACCGCTGAATAGGAGGCCTGGGCTTTTCGGCTCAGTGGTTAGAGCGTTCCACTCCTATGCCGGTGTGTTGTAGTTAACCAGGTGGCAGGTTCGAGAGTGGTCGAATCGGCCTCGGCTACACTAGCAATTATGGAACTCATTGTATTATCCTCGTAGCTGTGAATGCTTGAAACCTGCTCTATTCTTATCTTTATGTACCACAGAGATATATTGCTGTCTCCTTCAACAAATGTACTCTTTGTAAGTCGCTTTGGATAAAAGCGTCTGCCAAATGCCCTAAATGTAAATATATTGTGAGCATGGCTTCCTCCCCAGTGGGGAATAGAACATCTGAACCCCTGGCAGTGTTGTTGTGCTCTTCCATTTGAGCTATACCCAAGACCATCACTATATTTTGAATATAATAATCTCTAATCTTCAACAAACTGCTGGATAATGGCCTCCTTGACTCCTCACGTTCACTACTCTGCCGTTAAAGCGGTATCCCCTACTTTTGCATGGATTTGTATACTGGACTGTGATTGGTTCAATCAGTTGCCACGGCAACCATGGTACATAGTTAAGTCTAGCCACACCTCTATCCTGGTGTGGTCTGGACTCTCAACGTGGTGGTGGGTGGTCTACTCGGTGTGTGTGTGTGTGTGTGTGTGTGTGTGTGTGTGTGTGTGTGTGTGTGTGTGTGTGTGTGTGTGTGTGTGTGTGTGTGTGTGTGTGTGTGTGTTCTCGGAGCAGGCACTGTGGACACCTTCACGCTGATCCACAACGAGCTGGAGATATCCACCAACCCCGTGCAGTACACCATGATCCTGGACATCGTCAACAACCTGCTGCTGCACGTGGAGACCAAGCACAAGGTAGGAGCCCCCGCCGTCCCGTCCCTAGCATTAGTGTTAGCATTTCATACCGCTCACCGTTACTCGAGTGCCCGAGTTCTCATTTCCTGTCTGCCTGTCTGTCTGACCCCCACCGATTCTCACCCCCTATGGACACTATACTACATGTTATATTAGCATTTATCCCCACTGACTCCCACCCCACATGGACACTATTGCGTTACATTAACGCTAGGGCTGGGTTAAAAAAATCGATTTCCCGATTCAGAATCGATCTTCATTTGAATGAGCGATAATTGATTCATAAATCCCGAGATCGATCTTTTATGCCTTTTCCTGCTTGCAGCTTCAACCTGCAACGAGATCTCGTGGCCAGATCTCGTGCAACGAGATCTCGCAACGCAGTTGAATCTGACAGCATGGCGGGGGCTGCTCCACTGAAGTCACTGCCGGGTCTAAAGGCAGATGTCTGGTTGCATTTCGGTTTTAAAAAACATGACGACAGAGAAGAGCTTTGTTTCCCAAGATACCTAATTCTGATTCTGAATACCTGATTTATTGCACTATTTTCAGTTTTTTGTACATTTCAATTTCTAATGCAAGACAGTCGGCTCAGGAAGGGAAAGCAGGGCTTGGCTCAGGCTGTGCTCAGTCGGGGAGGAGAACTGCTGACCCAGACTGAGGATATTGTCGGGTGGTGGAAGGAACACTTTGAGGAGCTCCTGAACCCGACCAGTACGTCCTCTGTGGAAGAGGCAGAGTCTGAAGACTCGGTGGAAGTCTCACCCATATCCTTGGTAGAGGTCACTGAAGTAGTCAAAAAGCTCTTCAGTGGCAAGGCGCCAGGTGTGGATGAGATTCGCCCTGAGATGCTGAAGGCTCTGGACATTGTCAGGCTGTCGTGGCTGACACGCCTAGTCAATGTAGCGTGGAGGTCGGGGACAGTACCTGTGGAATGGCAGACCGGGGTGGTGGTCCCCATTTTCAAAAAAGGGGACCGGAGGGTGTGCTCCGACTATCGGGGTATCACACTGCTCAGCCTCCCCGGGAAAGTTTATTCCAGGGTGCTGGAAAGGAGGCTCCGGCCGATTTTTGAACCTCAGCTTCAGGAGGAACAATGCGGATTCCATCCCGGCCGTGGAAGAGTGGACCAGCTCTTTACCCTTGTAGGGTTGTTGGGGGGGGCATGGGAGTTTGCCCATCCAGTCTACATGTGCTTTGTGGACTTGGAGCAAGCCTATGACCGTGTCCCCCGGGGAATCCTGTGGGGGGTACTTCGGGAGTATGGGGTACCAGGGCCGTTGGTACGTGCCATTCGGTCCCTGTACGAACAAAGTGCGAGCTGCGTCCGTATTCTCGGCACAAAGTCAAGCACGTTCTCAGTGGGTGTTGGACTCCGCCAAGGTTGTCCCTTGTCACCGGTTCTGTTCGTGATCTTCATGGACAGAATCTCAAGGCGCAGCCGAGGTGAGGAGAGTGTCCAGTTTGGGGACCTCAGAATCGCATCCCTGCTCTTTGCAGATGATGTGGTTCTGTTGGCTACATCAGACCGTGACCTCCAGCATGCACTGGGGCGGTTTGCAGCCGAGTGTGAAGCGGTCGGGATGAGAGTCAGCACCTCCAAGTCTGAGGCCATGGTTCTCTGCCGGAAAACGGTGGAGTGTTCCCTCCGGGTCGGGAGTGAGTTGCTGCCTCAAGCGAAGGAGTTCAAGTATCCCGGGGTCTTGTTCACGAGTGAGGGCAAAATGGAGTGGGAGATGGACAGACGGATCGGTGCAGCGTCTGCAGTGATGCGGGCGCTGTACCGGTTCGTTGTGGTGAAGAGGGAGCTGAGCCGGAAGGCGAAGCTTTCGATTTTCAGGTCCATCTACGTTCCAACCCTCACCTATGGTCACGAGCTTTGGGTAGTGACCGAAAGAATGAGATCGCGATACAAGCGGCCGAAATGAGTTTCCTCCACAGGGTGGCTGGGCTCAGCCTTAGAGATAGGGTGAGGAGCTCAGACATCCGGAGGGAGCTCGGAGTAGAGTCGCTGCTCCTCCGCATCGAAAGGAGTCAGCTGAGGTGGTTCAGGCATCTGATTAGGATGCCCCCCGGGCGCCTCCCTTTGGAGGATTTCCGGGCACATCCCACTGGGAGGAGACCCCGGGGCAGACCCAGAACCCACTGGAGGGATTATATATCTCGTCTGGCCTGGGAACGCCTCGGGACCCCCCAGGAGGAACTAGAGAGTGGCTGGGGAGAAGGAAGCCTGGGGCCCTGCTTAGCCGGCTGCCACCGCGACCCGAACCCGGATAAGCGGACGAAAATGGATGGATGGATGGATGGATGCAAGACAGTCACACTACAGCAAAGTGTGTTTTCCTGAGGGATAAGTGATGTCTTCTTGTTTACAGGTAGGCTGTTTGTAGCCACTTTATTTACACTGTCTGCACTAATGAAAGCACTTTTCAAGCAAAATTGGTATTGTAACTAATATATCCCTAATCGCATCGAATCGCGAATCGAATCGGGACCTTGTGAATCGGAATCGAATCGTTTTGGGAAAATCAGTGGCGGTACCCAGCCCTAATCTTTAAATTACACCTTTTAATTGCTTATTTTTTATATATATTTTTAAAATATCTTTTTTTTCATTGTTTATTGTAAATTGCTCTCTGTTTAAAGGGGACATATAATGCCACCAGGTGTGAGCGTGATTAACCGTTTCACAATTGCCATGTGACTACCGTCTGATGTCCACCTAGATGATGTACGCAGACTAGTTCAGTTTACCTGTCGGTACAGTCCACCGGGTAGGCTGGTAGACTGATCTAGTCATCATACATCTAGGTGGACACACTCACACCTGGTGGCATCATATAGTCCCCTTTAATGTTCAACATGATGCACCAATTCACCAAAGCACATTCCTTGTCTGTGAACACTACTTGGCAATGAACCTGATTCTGATTCTGACACTGACGCTGATTCTGATGCTGATGCTGATCCGAATTATGATGCTGATTCTGATTCTAATTCTGATGCTGATTCTGATGCTAATTCTGATGCTGATGCTGATTCTGATGCTGATTCTGTTGCTGATGCTGATGCTGATTCCGTCTCCAGGAGCACAGTGAAAAGAAGCAGCGAGTGCGCTTCCAGCTGGAGATTTCCAGTAACCCCGAGGAGCAACGCAGTAGCATCCTCCACCTGCAGGAGGCGGTGCGGCAGCACGTGGCCCAGATCCACTGCCTGGAGAAGCAGATCTACTCCAGCAACAGGGTGAGAGAGAGAGAGAGAGAGAGAGAGAGAGACCACCTGGAACAACGCAAGCAAACACCACCACCCCTTGAAATGGTTCTGCGCTGTTTCCTCCATTTACCACCATCACCGCTGCATGAGTTGACTCGATTCCTTGTCTCTTAGCTTAATTTTGTATCATATTGTTCTCATATTTTTTGTTTTGTAAAGTCCCAAGTTGTGGGCTCATAACTCTTGACACTATATATTATTTTTATTATTACGTTTAAATGATTCAATATTGTGTAATGTGAACCTGGCCTCTACAAGCATCTTAAAGTATTTAAAGGGGACATATTTCGCCATGAGGTGTGAGTGTGATTAGCCATTGCGAGCCGTTTCACAATTGCCATGTGACCACCCACCGTCTGGTGACATCACAAGCGGGAACGTCCACCTACTATATGTATGATTAGCAGCTCAGTCTACCAGCCTACCCAGTGGACCGTACCATCAGGTAAACTGATCTAGTCAGCGTACATCTAGGTGGACACTCCCACTTGTGATGTCACTAGACGGTAGTCACATGGCAATTGTGAAACGGCTTACAATGGCTAATCACCAATCCAAAGGGTTTCCTAACCTGGTTTCCTCTCCAGAAGCCATGCTCATAGCTCCATCCATCGTACCAGAGACCAAACCATGTGATGTAACCAGGGGAGAACCTGTGGTCTCCTCTCTGTCCACAGGCCCAGCTCGAGGAGCAGAGTGGTGAGGATCTGACGGAGGCCACACGGCTCCAGAACCAGCTGAAGCAGGAGAAGGCCGACATGCAGATGAAGAGCGAGGAACTCAACATCCTCATGAGGTTAGCTGTTGTGTGTGTGTGTGTGTGTGTGTGTGTGTGTGTGTGTGTGTGTGTGTGTGTGTGTGTGTGTGTGTGTGTGTGTGTGTGTGTGTGTGTGTGTGTGTGTGTGTGTGTGCGCACTTATGTATGTGCATGTTCTAATGTATGTGTCCTTATGAAGGTGTGTGTGCTTATGTATGAGTGTTTGTGTGCCTCCTTATGTGCCCTATATGTGTGTGTTTTTGTGTCTGTGCTGTCTGTGTGTTTGTGTGTGTGCTCATTGTAATTGTGTGTGTGTGCACCCACCTAGATGTATGCTGACTAGATCAGCTTACCTGTCGGTACAATTCACTGGGTAGGCTGGTAGACTGATCTACATCTAGGTGGACATTCCCATTTATGATGTCACTCGACGGTAGTCACATGGCATCTGTGAAATAGCTTGCAATGGTTAATCACGCTCACACCTGGTGGCATAATATGTCCCCTTTAATATAGTGTGACATGGTCAAAAGTGTGCAATATGTCACCCAGGAACACTTCAGGACACTTGGCCAGGATGCAGTTAACCGTGATGATGGGTGGAAGTGACTCAGGAGGTAGAGCGGGTTGCCTGGCAACCGGAAGGTGGCCCGGTTCGATCCCCGGCTCCTCCTAGCTTGAGTGTCGACGAGCTGGCTGTCCCCTTGCATGGCTGACACCGCCGCCGGTGTAGGAAGGGATTGAATGAATGTGAGGCAAGAATTGTAGAGCGCTTTTTTTGAGCAGCCACGTGTCTGAAAAATGCGATATATTGTATATATGTAAATGCAGGTCATTTACCATTCATGTTACCCTCCAGGTGGTCCTGCGGCCTCAGAGACAGAGCCTGTCGAGGCGGCAGTTCGCTCTGCGCATCTTCAGCAAAGTGGGCCCCCCGGTGGGCGGGATCTCCGTGAAGGAACACTTTGAGGTGACGACGCCAAACTGCATTCTACACTCTATTCACTTCACACTACTTAGTGAAATATCAAATGTATCATGTATCCGGTTGCAGGACTCTCGACAGGACATGTCGAGTGCTTGACTCACTGGCGAAAGGTTCTTGGTTTAATGCCAAATGTTCAAAGATTAATTTATCTCAGTGTATAAACACGTGTGTTTCCGAAAAATGTATGGAAATTCACTGCAAATCGCTTTGGATAAAACCGCCTGCTAAATGACTGGATTAATCAACGATGGAATGGATTGACATTGCATGTGCTCAGATGTCTCGTCCCCCAGTCAACATAATAATAATAACTAATACCTGCATGGGTGGGGAGAGATTGAGTTCCTTAAATGACTTCTAACCCCGAATTAAAACACATGGGCTTTACAGACTATCCTGGATCCATTTTTGGCACTTTCTGACACTTGGCAGACTAGTTGAGTTGACCAGAATTGAGCGACACATTTTGATGATAAGATTTTAGACTTCATCCCCAAGGAAATTCTTGTGCCAGAGTTTGCTCAAAAGTACTAACAACATATGAATAACAACAATAGAATAATACATGTACAGTGTATAAGCCTATACAATATAGGTAAGATATACTGTATAAAGTAAAAAATAAATAAGTTGGCAATGGTATTGAGAAGTAGTATTGCATGTGACATTAGGAATATTGCACATGATATGATGGTGGTGGGGAGATGCGTCATGTGACACGTCACGTGACACCCTGCAGGTGAACGTGGTGCCCCTGACCATCCAGCTCATGTACCAGTTCTTCAAGAGGATGATGGGCTTCTTCTTCCCGAGACGCAACGTGGAGGAGGAGGAGGAGGAGGAGGTGACGGAGACGGACGAGGAGGAGGTGGAGGACAAGTTCAGGCTGGTGACCACCGGTAGGTCTGGAGTAGGTCTGCAGCAGCAGTATCTCCTCCCATCCCTGTGCTCAGTAGCTCCTCCCATCCCAGCAGCAGCCTCCTCTGTAATCCATAGCCTGTCACTACTCGATGACACAACCTTGAGGCATGGGCTGTGTGTGTGTGTGTGTGTGTGTGTGTGTGTGTGTGTGTGTGTGAGCGCGCCCGCGTGTGTGTGTGTGTGTGTGTTTCTGTGCATTTGTGAGTGTATGTTTGTGTCTGTGTTGTTGTGCCTGTTTGGGTTTTGCTTGTGTGTGTATGAGCGTGTCTGTTTGTACCTGTGTGTGTGTGTGTGTGTGTGTGTGTGTGTCCTGTGCCTCGGGAGGGAGGGGCCGGAGAGTCCGTAGACTCCGCCCACTACCTGGCCGTGCGGCGGGTCGAATCGCTGTCCCTGGTGCTGATCCTCCGGGTTGCCACAGTACACATGCCTGTGTGTGCGTGCAATACATACTAGTATTTACTGCAGGCAACGATGATGATGATGTTGGTCCAAATCTCTGGCTTTAACTGCGTCCAATCGATGATGGGGGGGGCTCCTGAAGTAGGAATTCTGACCAAAAACTAAAAGACTCAACAAAACATTCTTGTCATATCAGTTGAATATGTTTAATGTACCCTGTGATTGGTCGGTCACCGACACATACAGTAATTGTGTTGCTTTTTTGTTAGGTGCACGCGTGTGTGTGCGTGCGTGGTTGTAGGTGTGCGTGCGTGTGGTTTGGATGACTTGTGTTGCTACTAGTGCGTCACTGTTGGCGGGGCTCCATGCGGCTATGCAAGCTGGACGGCGCCCGCGTTCCCGCTGGTTCGGGAGTACGGATCGTCTGTCTGGCCAGTGGCGCCCCCTAGGAGAGTCATAGGACACGATGTTCAAAAAGCACTTTCAGAGCCTCTGAAAGGACTCCTATTATACCACCAGGTGTGAGCGTGATTAGCCCTTCCAACCGGTTTCAGAATCACTCACTCTAGTGTCCACCTAGATGTATGGTGGATAGATGAGCCTACCAGTTGCTACAGTCCACTGGGTAGGCTGGTAGGCTGATCTATCCAGCATACATCTTGGTGGACACCAAAACCGCTTGGAAGGGCTAATCACACTCACACCTGGTGGTATAATAAGAGCCCTTTAAATGCTATCTGGTGTGTTAGTTTAGATTCAGGAATTCCCTTGCTATCAATGTAACCTTTTATGCTTGTTTTTGTTTGTTTTAAGATAGAAATACTGAGAGAAAATACATGCCTGTATGATTGTCACTCTGACAGGAAGGCGTATACTATGAAACTATCACAAATTATTTGATTATTACTATGACCACCTGTCCTTTCTACCTCTAACGCCTCAATGTATTTCACCCCGGTGCAATATATATATATATATATATATTAAATAATTTATAGCACTCGGGTAGATGAAATCGATCCTCATAGAAATGTATGTTGCAGCTGTTTGCTGATTGATGTTATCTAATTTTAAAACTAAAGCACTTTTTACTGGTGACGTCAGAGGCCATAAGCCAAGCACAATGTCTAAGAAGCAAAACACGTCTGTGGAGATGAACTAACATTACACGTTTAATCCCCAACAAGGTGTGTGACACATACAGTATGTGATGCATTTATACATGGTTTAGTTTGGCTCGGAAGAAATTGTGTAATGAAGATAAATAATAAAATGTATAATACATAAAAGAAATACATGTCTAGTCCAGTACATTTGTTTTTTTTTAATTTTATTTTGTATTTTTTTATTTTTTTGACCCCCTTTGGACACCATAACCCTAGCCCCCCCAGAGGGCAAGAAAAAACCTCCCTTAACTAACAAGGAGGAAATCTTGAGAAGGAACACAGTGTGGGGGATCCCTCCTTCCAGGGACGGTTCAGGTGCAATGGGTGTCATAATTGAGGATAGGACGATAGAATAGAATAGGGGGGAGAGGTGAGGGTAGAAGGGAGGGAGAGGTTAGGGGAAGAGGAAGGGAGTAGTTAGAACAGAGGGGAGAGGGAGGGCGAGGTTGGGGTGGAGGGTTCAGGGGGGAGAGGAGGGAGAGGTTGGGGTGGAGGGGGGGAGAGGCTGGGTGGAGGCAAGGGAGAAGTTAGGGTTAGAGGAGGGGAGAGGTTTGGGCATCCTAGAGGGGAGGAACGGTTGAGGCACCAATCCCTTCACTCTCTCTGCCGGGGGGATTGACGTTACCACTGGCCTGTCCCGAATGGTATGTCCATGCAGAACAATACCATTGTACAGCACGGGTAACTTCACTCGTCTGGGGGGTTGTGTCTCCTTCTCACAGGGACGAGCCGGGTACAAGCCGTTACAGACGCATAGCTCTCTCAGGCCTTCAGCGGTTGTCGTGGCCCCGTCGTGTCCAGGAGGCGGGAGACTCTTGCGCAGCCCTCCCTGGAGAGTGGTGTGCACCTAAGATAAGAAAAGATAGAACTTTATTCATCTCGAAGGAAATTCTTGTGCCGGGTTGCATAGCAATAGAATAAAACAATAGAGAAATAAACAGTAGAATAGTACAAATTAAATAACATGTAAGTCTAAATCCTAGAAGAAGTATAAAAATGCAGGTGAAGTATAAAAAAATATAGGGAAGACATTCAGTCCGCAAAAACTATTTGGCAATAATTGAAGTGTAATAAAAGGGTAATAATAATAATAATGGTAAGCGGAAGTATTGCACATGATAAAGAACATTAAGAATATTGCACATGATGATGAATGTTAACGTAGCATGGTAATATTGCAAGGATAATATTGAGAAGAAGTGTTGCACATGATAACGAGAGGAGATGAGAGGTCATTCTTACATGCCGCTGCTGTCCCGGGCGAGGCACCATCCCCTTCACCATCTCGGGTTGACGGGACATCTGAAGGGGAAGAATAGACATGGTTATTATCGAATAGTATGTCAAGTAGGTCCGTACAGGTGCGCGTCAGAACGATAAGTGGCCGTGCGACAGTGAGAGACGCTTATATACTGGCCGCGTACGTTGGGGCGCACACCGATTGGTTGTTTGCAGTCACGTGATTTAATAACCATATATGGTTATTATACCACGCTATGAACCAATCAGATTGCTTGATTTCAGGTGCCCGTTTTCTAAGACATTTTCTATGCTCTCACATGACGACACAGTTCAGTACACGTGATCGATACCCCCCCCGCCCGCCCCCGTGTTTGAACGTCTTGGCATTATTGATAGTTATTACAAGTTATTAATAGTTGTTAATAGTTGTTAAAAGTTATTAATAGTTGTTAAGTTTTTAAGTTATTAATAGTTGTTAAGTTATTAAGTTATTAATAGTTATCAATAGTTAGCATTTTGTAGCATATTGTATGTTCTTAGATGTACCCGTTTTATAGTATTGCTTACATAATATTTATTATATGTATTATATAATATGTATTATATAATATGTATTAGATTATATCTATTATAAAACTAATAATGAGACTGTAAATATTAGTAACATACGAAGGAGAAGAATAATGTGATGGACAACGACATGAGCAACAATGGAAAGGTCAGTTCAACCAAAAACACACACATAGACCTGTTGTCTATATATACACTATATATATTATATATATCTACATTATATACATATATATACACTGTATATATATATATATATATATACAGTATATATTATATACATATATATTGTAGCGGCCGGGGGGGGGGGGGCGCGGCCACCACATGGCCGTGCAGATGACGTAGGGGGCCCGAGGGATTATGGGAAATGTCATGTCTGTCACGCGGGTATAAAAGGGGGTGATGCCCAGCGGGCAGGTTGTTCATGTGCACAATAAAATGTTGTCTCTGGGTCGTGCGGTGGAGGCACAGAGCAACACTACCACTATACTACGCGTCAGACTCTTCTCTTTAGCTCCTCCGTGGTGATCTCTACAATACATATACACTGTATATATTATATATATATTATATATATATACACAGTATATATTATATACATACATGTCACATCCTGACTCGTGTGGATGCGACAAAGAGAGGAAGCCACACAGTTTTAAGTTGAAAAACAATAATTAATTTTACAATAATTAAGCAAAGCAAAATGTACAAAAAAGTTAACGATGAGGTGTGTTAGTCAGTGATCAGTGGTGTTCAGCGGTGGTGTGTGTGTGAGTGGGAAATGTGCAATGTTGTAAGATGCAGAACTGACATAACCAGGTGGCAACGCCAAACGAAACAAAACGTGCTGCTGCCTCGGGGTAAGTTCAAATTGGGGGCTCGCCGTTCTATTTACTATAATTTAATAGTTAATGGGTTAATTGAACTCGGCATTTTTGTTTCAAGTCGTTTGCTCCGTCTGCTGCGCGCTTGATTAAGTTATTGGTTCCGTCTGCGCTTCTGCCGTGCGTAAAAGGCAGCACGTGAAGTGGCCGTGACGTCAGTAAACAGGTAAAGTTTTTTTCTTCCTGTTTCAGTATTAGTACGTGGTTTAGAGCCTTCATTGGCAATTTGGTGGGTTTTTTTTTTCCACGGATATTTGTTGGGAGGAAGTGGCACCAGTTTGTAATTTAAAGTAAGGGTTTTTTTGGGCTATTAACATCATTTGTTTAACCAGTTTTGCGCGCTGTTGGGGTTAATTGTTTTGACAGGCTCATTTTCTTGACATGGCCTGGAGATCATCTTAACATAAAGTGCCATTTCTAACCAATCCTAAAATTGGTTAACAAAAAAAAACCGGTCAAACCACCGCGTCCTCTTTCCGGTGCGTCCACAACATTTGAGCCTAACAAGCTCGTCCCACTGAGAAACAAGTTCCGTTGGTGTTTGGAAGTGCAAAATAAAGTGCGATTAAAATGCTTTAATTAGTTTTTAACGCGTTATTTTTTCTGTAATTAATTAATCGAAATTAACGCGTTAAAGTCCCAGCCCTAAGAAAAACACAATGTCAAATATAACCAGGTCTTTGTGGACTTTACTGGTTGGACCGTGTCGTCCCATTGTGCAGTTCCCCAGAAATCTACATAGGAGGAGGTATTTTCGAGTGAAGAACAACCATGGGTGGAAATATTCACCCCTGAGACAGACTCCATGTAGTGCTGGCTTTCCATGAATGATGAAGAGTAATGATGAAGTGTAAGAGCAGGTCTGTTTGGAGGAATACACTTGGAACGTGGAAGATAAGAGATATAGAATTATAAAAGAAAAGTACTTTCAATGCTCCAAACGTGACATGCAAGAGAGAAAGACAAAATAATACACAGATAATCTCTGACTGACATCACATGGTACTTGGCAAAACAAGGAATGGCCTTCAGAGGTGATGGCGGAAGTTCATCCAGGTCAGAGGTCATGTCCTTGAGCCTTGTGGAATTACTTGGCCAATACGATGGTGTTCTCAAGACACAAGCCTCGCTGCATTTAAGGACAGCAAACATCACAGAACAATGTGCTTCTCATATTTACCACCTCCTCGATTGTAAGGCCAGCTCTGCTTGTTGCTACCTACCAATGTTGTCTTGCAACAAGTCACGGGTAAAACTTTATTGGAAGGGGTGTGCATAATGATACCTGTCATGACATAATCATGAACATGATGCAGTCTTAATGAATGTTTATGACCGTTAAGTGTCATTCGGTCAATTGTGTCATTTTGAATGCAAAGTTGACTCCTTGACATTAACCAAGACAACATAACCTGTCAACGTCTTTGTAATGACAACTTGACAGATAACCAACAATATAAACCTCAATAAACATGCCATAGGCTTCATTGTAAAACTTAAAGATAGTCATGTGTGGTTGGTTTCAACATTGACAGCCAACTTCAAAGCCAACCACATGTGACAGTTTAATGTAATGCTAACACATAAAGCTGCTTTTTATAATCAGGCCTGCTGTAGCGTGTTCAGACTGCAGATACACAGCGGATAGTGATCAGCTGATTACACCTCCAGCAGTGTGTGTGTGTGTGTGTGTGTGTGTGTGTGTGTGTGTCTCGCTCTCTCTCAAAAAACATTTAGGCCATTGCTTTATTTCAACTTTAAACGTGCCTCAAGACCTTGAACTATGTCTGGAATATTTTGACTCACATCATAGTTTAACATGTGATGCCATTTGACCTTTATACACTACAGTTCAGCTCTGACCTCTTTACGGCCATGCTTGTTATGTTCCAATGTGTTTAGCGATGCAATTCATTTGTCTGCTGTGCTAATCCAAACCATGTCTTCTTTCAGCCGTTTTTAGCCAATTCATTTAGTCTCCCAGCTTGACAGTATTGACAGCACTCCAGTTTAGCTTCCAGCTCTTCAATGTGTTTCAGCTCTTAGCCTCTGTAGGTAATGCACTTCAGCTTCCAATTCTGCCTGTTTCACATTTCAGTGTCCATGTTTGTCAGCAGAGGCAGTGCGATACATTTCAGCATTCTGGTTTTTCAGAATTCATTCCACATGTCTGCATTGCTTTGCGATTTCTTTCAGCTGTCGGCGCTCACATGCGTTCTTCTGCGGAAATGCAATTTTGGTTTTTCTAATTAATATATAATGCAATGTGATTATGAGGCAATTAACATGTGTATATGCTTATGCTTGCTGGTACAGTCATGTTACACTTTACAGACCATATCCCCTGTATTAAAAGGTAGTTACAATGCAATTGTATCGCCATTACATGTATTATGCTGTGTATTAGCTTGTTTGTCAACAAATAGATACTCATAGCCTTTTTCATGTACGATTTTGTTATGTAACAGGAGTTGTAAACCATACATATGCAACAATAACAAGCTATGGAACAATACTCACTTGTTCCATGTATTTAACGAGGGTTACCATTTCATGTAAGAACATCTTATTGCACATTTGTGACAATATTTCCCTCTTACATACTAAAATTACACTGCAGTTTCAGGTGGTTCCATAACGTAATGACATAATACATAAGTTTACATGTAGTTACCTTTATTATTACACAGTAATTACTCCATTACTCTATTAACTTGTATAATAACTCATGTGAACCTATCATGGTCTCCTCTGACCTCTTGTGGACAAATGTTGAACTGCAACTGGGTTGAGCGTTGCCAGTGTTAGAAAATATATTGGCATCGCTGCTGTCAAATCTTAACAAAAATCCCCCTCAAATACAATGTAACAATATGATTTTATTTGACTGTTACATGGTTTATAAACACAGTACCATGAAGGGTCCGTGTGCCCCCAAGCATCCCCCCAAAATGGTTCTCCCTCCACATCTTAATTCACATTCAAATACAGAACATTGAATTCAAACAACTTTATTTCAAGTTATTCACATTTTCTCATTTACCTTTATTACATATATCTTTTTTAGAAACGGACTGCAATAATTCCAAGCAATAAGAAAGTAAATTAAAATAGAAAAGGTTGGGACATTTAGGTGTCAAGTGGGCCTACTGTGATTGAAAGCTCCCTCTAGTAATTTGGTTTCCAGGGTTACAATCAAAATGAATTTTTCAAACTACTTGCTGCATTTGGAGATGGATTCACTCCCTTTACGTTATAGAAATGTCTGTTAACCACACAGAAGCGCAAAACCCCTCATTTTACAGAATAAACGAAACAGAACATGAAATATAGCATACACTGAATCATTGTAGACAGGTGAACCGGTTTGCAAACTTAATGTCCATTTTAAAGATCCCATGGCTCATAGAACTGCGCACACACACACACACACACAACCTGTGCATGGACAATGACATGCATTACATTCAGAGACAAGCAAGCAATACACAGGTCAGAGTTTCGACAGGGTTATTGTACCAATTTGAGGCTTGATTTGAACTGCTCAGAAGTACAAAATGGATCTGTGGCAACGACAGTCAACAGTATCAATCCAGTTCTGTTTCCAAGTTGGTTTAGTGCTGTGTGCATAGGCTGGCTGCAGCCGGTCTTCATACCGGCAATAGATAGCAACTATTTCCTCTAGCATTTCTCTCTGAATGTATGGACTGAGGTGAGCATCACAGCTGCTAAATTTGTATGTATGCACCGTATGTGATTTCATAACATGATTTTGCTTTGGATTGTCTACTTCATGAAGAATCCTAATGTACCGACCGCAGTACAATGTCTTTATTTACTTTTAAATAATTGAGCCATCTCCCTTTTGCCACGATATCTATAACCTCAACGGCAATGGCATCAAATCACATAATCAAATCCCAATCTCAGGGTTCGGGTTACGGTGGTGGTGGTGGTGGTGGTACAGCTGAGCCTGGTCCAATAGCCAATCGTCCCATTATACCCTGAGCATTTAGTATTAGACACACAGTGAGATGGGTAGAGGAACTGGTAAGATGTGCCAGCCTCCTGCTCTGTTCACTCCACTGTTCACAGCGGTGGCCTGGCCCGGAGAACCACAAGGAGCTGCAGTTACGCAGCCTTCTCCATTACGCTGGGATGCCAGGAAGAACCATTTTGTTGAGGAGTGACCTCGTGTACGGGAAGCTAGAACCGGCAGCCAATTCCCACCCCCCCCCCCCCTGCCCCCATTGTGGTGTTTATACTTTATTATTCTAACGTATTGGTGATATACAGAAGTTCATGAAAGCATAACAGCAAACAATATCGAATCTATCTCTATACAGAAGCACCGGCTTGCAATTATGGTTGACGAAAATCGTCATGAAAGAAATTGGAAGATATTTGTATGCTTGGATCACGATCGATGGCACAGATCATTTAATTGTTGTTTCACAATACAAACTGTTCATTTGTAAAAACTGCAGAAAAAAGGAAACGACACGCAAAGCCTTTAATCTCGGTGGAAACGAAGACTAGATCAGACGGCGTCGTGGACACCCCGCCGCCACGGCCCCCAGAGGCATTCTCTCGGAACACATTCAGGAGAAGTCCTCAACGTTTCCAACAAAGACGACATAAATAGAAGTGTGTGTTGTTACAGGGCCGTCTACAGTTTGTTCTTCAGCTTGGAGAGAGACGGGTGCAGGGAGGGTAGTTACACAATACACGCAGAGCCAGTTACCGGGGGTTACAACAGTTGCAGTGCATGGAGGACAGAGAGAGAGAGAGAAGCGTTGGAACTCGGATTGACTTCCCAAGGCGATAGACTTCTAATCAGTTTTCCTGCCGGAGTCTAAAGTGTATCATTACATGTAAAAGTTTCAGTATTTAAAATATATGGGCACTCTTGAACATTTGTTTTACTATTTGCGCCACAAGGAAAGATAAGGTGGAAATACTTCTGGGGATTGACTTTCAGAAGCGAACAAATTGCAAGCTTTTGTTTGTTGTTTTACTGTTGTACCCTTAGTGTCAAGGAAGTTGACGAATATATTCATATATATCTAATTTATTTCTCTTAACGTCACCCGTGCTGAGCGACAGAAAATATAACTAAACCCTTCATTGAAACAAGCCAAATGTGATCCATAAGTCAACCATTGCTTTAAATCAATCATGGACACCATAAATGTATAATTTATCATCAGGCCTTTCAATGTCAGTACACACATACAGTATAGAGACACACACATACTATTAACATGAAATAACAGACTCAAAAAGGACAACGGAACAAAAAAACTTATTATTGAGTTTTCCAGTATCATTTCATTATGAAAACAAACATAGCTTTTTTTGTTTTGTTTTGTTTTGTTTAAATGAGATTAGACGAAAGAAAAGTCATTCATTGGTGTCATACATTTCTATGCGGGTTCCAGCAGAGGAGGACGGTTCTTTAAAAAGCAATCCAAAAAGCCCCAAAAACGCCATATTTGTAGCACATGGTCTCACCACGTGTAGGTAGAGCTAGAGACACTATCGAGTCCATATCAGACACACGCCGAGCGGGGAGGAGGGCTGGGGGGCTGGGGGGCATGGGGGTTAGTCACTGGACAAGGTGATGTACACTGTAAGAATCTGAGGCGCCTCCTCCGATCACAGCAACGAAACAAAGGGGGGGGGGGGGGGGGGGCTAACTGTAGAGAAATACACAATTCAACTATGTACACAAAACATCGTCCCCTCGCTTTTTTCCCGTCCCTCCCTCCCTCCCTCCCCAAATATCCTGTCCTGTTGCCAAGGAAACGCCTCTGGTGCCCCTCGGAGCGCGAGGAGGCGAGGAGGTTTCCTTCGCCCACCGCCGGGAGTTGGTTGGTTTTGAGTGTTTTTTTTTTCCTTTTCTTTTTGTTGTTTTTTTTTTGTTTGTTTACGACACACGATTTGAACTCCTAAAAAGATTGTACATCATACCATCACGGTGCCCCTTCCCTCGCCACACGTCTAAGTCTAGAAACTGTGGGATTTCGTGGATTTTTCCTGATCTAACATCAAGATTAAGAGTCCAGAAGTGAAGGCCATTGATTCACGAGAGCGCTCGCTGCGTGGCTAAATGAGAGCGCTAGCTTGCGTAGCTAAATACTGAGTGTGTGTGTGTGTGTGTGTGTGTGTGGAGAATGGTAGCATCAGTTTATGGAAGCTGCTTTAATAACATCTCAAGCACTCGAGCACTCAAGCACATAACACTAAATGTTACCTTTGATTAGCGTTCACACGTGTGTGAGGCTGTGTGTGTGTGTGTATGTGTGTGTGCGCAGGCTGTGCGCGCCGTGTGTTCGCACCTGTGTGTGTGTTTGCGTTTATATGCGCGCGTGTGTGTGTGTTTGCATTTATACGTGTGTGTGTGTGTGTGTGTGTGTGTGAGTGTTAACTTCAAAACCTATACACTTGATCAATCGATATTTGGCAGATACTGACTGTTTTCCTGTCGCTCACAGATGCAGACTTTTGGTTATGGCAACTGCGACTGCGTGTGGTAGGAGGAGGAGGAGGAGGAGGAAGAGGGGTGAAGCTGCATGCTCCGCCCCCCCCCCTCCGTCCTCCCCGTTGGCTGCCCGGGGTGCGGGGGGGGAACCACAAAGATAAGAGAGAACCAGCCTCAACCAGACTTGTCAGAGAGAGAGAGAGAGAGAGAGAGAGAGAGAGAGAGAGAGAGAGAGAGAGAGAGAGAGAGAGAGAGAGAGAGAGAGAGAGAGAGAGAGAGAGAGAGAGAGAAAGCGAGAGGGGTGGGAGAAGTGGGAGGGTTGTTCCATCTAAATGGACTAAATTGAAGCTTCAGTCCCTTTTAAAAAGTGTCATTGGCTTCAGTTATTCTCTGCACTGACACACCCCCCCCCACACACACACACCAACATCATTATTATTATTAGTCGTATTAATAATACCCTGCCCACCACCACCACCACCACCACCACCACCACCCTACCCTAGCCTCCCTCATTTTCTTAATATTATCTAAGCAGTGCTCGGTTGGAGCACATTAAGGTTTTGTTGGAACAAGACAATGCAAACAGTCTGCGACAGATGGGAGGGCTGCAAGGTGTGTGTGTGTGTGTGTGTGTGTGTGTGTGTGTGTGTGGTGTGTGTGTGTGTGTGTGTGTGTGTGTGTGTGTGTGTGTGTGTGGAGGGGGTTGTGGTACGGGAGGTTGAGTCTGTGTGTGTGTGTGTGTGTGTGTGTGTGTGTGTGTGTGTGTGTGTGTGTGTGTGTGTGTGTGTGTGTGTGTGTGCGGTGGGTGTGGGTTGGTGCTAGGGGGGTAGCAGTAAAGACTTCAGGTGGGTGGAGGTGGGGGGGGGGTGGTGAGACGGACGGAGGCCTCAAGGAGGAGGAGGAGGAGGGGGATGTGGAGGAGGTGGTGGAGGAGGAGGGTGGTATTAACACTTGAGGAGAAGGCAGGTGATGCAGGTCAACAGGAGCCACAGTGATTGAGATACACAGGCAGAGCCGTTGTCTCGCCCCATCCCAGGTCCTGAGAGAGAGAGAGAGAGAGAGAGAGAGAGAGAGAGAGAGAGAGAGAGAGAGAGAGAGAGAGAGAGAGAGAGAGAGATGAGAGAAGAAGATTGCGAAGAAAGAGAGAGAGAGACAGACAGACAGTAGAGACAGAGAAAGGAAAGGAGAAGGAAAGCTGTTTGTTGTCATTGATATGATACTTGTATATAATATATAAATTAGGGCTGTCAAAGTTAACAGCGGTTATAACGTCATTACGCCACTAATTTTTTGACAACATTAACGCAATTACGTAGTTTGAAATGTTGATTCCGTTTATCATGGAGGTACTTCAAGGCAAAGGACGTTGTTGTTTGTTTAGGACGTTGGTGGACATCACAGATTGTGCTGCCCTCGATATGTGTAGAGTATATCTTGGCTTTACGCTAAACACCTTCTGTTCATCACGACTCTGAAGACGGTTGTCAGTTGTCCACAGGTTTAATAATTAGAAAAGGGTAAAACTGGGAATAAACAGAAAGCATAATCAGATAAATTTCAATGTAAACGTGTTGTAAACACACTGTAAACACACTTGTCATTAATTAAACGACTTAAATTAACACACTTGTGTCTAAACATGTATTATGTATTTCTAAACGATGTATCATATATTATACTTCTAAACCTTTGTCGCCATTTGACGTCAAACTGCGCAAAACAAATCTTAAAACGTCAAATAATGAATAACAATCATACAATCACACAATACATACAATCATATGCAATCATACGGTAAGGTTATAATATCACATTACATACCGACGATGCTACGTATGGCATGGGATGTGAGCGACATTGCAGATGTAAACAAACAGTCGGACATAGCGGAACTCTTTGCCATGTGCGTCCTTAATGACTTTACGTGACTTCCTGAACTTCTTAAAGGGACCACTACCCCCTAGTGGCAGGTTACATGAATTGACGTAACACATAGGGAACTGCATTACGGTAACAGAACACTCCCCGTCTGGCGGTAATGAAACGCCACTACCTAAACAGTCCATAGCAGTTTTATGCCTTATTCTCGGGGGCTAAAAGCAGGACCAACTCGTTAACGGGCCGCATGAACATTTTATCCGGGGATCCGTTAATTGGTTCTGATGGGGGGGGGATCCGTTAATTCGCGGATCTGATGGGGGGGGGGGTCCGTTAATTCGCGGATCTGATGGGGGGGGGTCCGTTAATTTGCGGATCTGATGGGGGGGAGGGTCCGTTAATTCGCGGTTCTGATGGGGGGGGATCCGTTAATTCGCGGATCTGATGGGGGGGAGGGTCCGTTAATTCGCCGTTCTGGGGGGGGGGGGGGCTCCGTTAATTCGGAGCACCCCCGAATTAACTAGATAAGACTATGAACATGTTACTGCCCTGGCAGTGGCTACAAATATTTTTGGTTTTATATTGGATTTTTTTATTGTAATAAAAAATACATTTGGATGCTGCTTATATTTTCCATTCATACAGAACACAATACACTGCTTTTCACTTGGAAAAATCATTCAAGTTTGAGCCAATAAAAAACTTGGGATTAATCGCGATTAATCAAGATTAACTACACAAAATCATGTGATTAATCGTGATTAATAATTTTATTGTTTGACAGCCCTAATATAAATATATTTCGGTCAGTAATGAACTCATCGTGAGAGCTTAAGCAATGCAATGTGTCCTGTTTTATTTTCCTTTATCAAAGAAAAAGATGTTTTAATTGTGACAATTATTCGATTGAATTGGTGTTTAATTGTTTTAACAGATAAACAGCTGCAATGTTATATTGTTGAGGGATGGGTGACATCTAGTGGTCATAGGGATGTACTAACTCATTTTTCTTTAGCAGGTGGTCAACACTGAACGTGTTGTAACTTTTTGGAATCTAAGAGGAAGAATATCTCGGGGTCTATGGGCCTGAGAGAGAATGCAGGTGAAATGGACATAGAACCCAGAAAGATCTGTGCATTTCAGGTTCAAGAAGTAAAAGTCTTGCGGGCATTTGGAGTCAACCAGCACAATGCTGACATGTCACCAATAAGTGAAATAAGCTGGCTCAGTGCATGGGTATGCTGTACATTAGTGCACATTATACCTGTTTATCCAGCGGAGACCAGGCAACTAACACTGACTGTGCATATAGAGTGTGTAGGCTACTCTAAAGTATACTATTATCAATGTCCCAGATGACCATAATCCACATCACTCTAGCGACCACACCAACTGATTAGCCCAGTAATTTCATCCTGGCTCCATTATCATTATAGGCCAGTAAGGTCCATTATTCTTCCGACTATTGAGAACTTTAAAAAAATTCATCAAATATCTTATAGCTGATGTCAGCAGTCTCTGCCTTGTCGAGCGTCATATGCCAACCTAATGACTCCACTATAGGAGGGAGGAGTGTGCCTATAGGAGTGTATAAAGGGATGTGCTGTGTGGACCAACGTGTAGCCATAACGTGCTCCTCACTATAGAGGGATGTGTGTGTAGACCACACTGCATAATATCTCCTCACTATAGAGGGATGTGTGTGTAGACCACACTGCATAATATCTCCTCACTATAGAGGGATGTGTGTGTAGACCACACTGCATAATATCTCCTCACTATAGAGGGATGTGTGTGGTAGACCCAGCACTGCATAAATAATCTCCTCACTATAGCAGGGATGTGTGTGTAGACACAGCCTGCCATAATATCTCCTGCGACTATAGAGGGATGTGTGTGTTAGAACCACACTGCGTAAGCGCTCCTCACTATAGAGGGATGTGTGATGTGTAGACCCACAGGCATAACGTCTACTCACTATAGAGGAAGAGGCTGGCGTTCTGGATGCCCAGCCGGTTGGAGGCCACACAGGTGTAGTTGCCGTAGTCCTCCTCGGTAACATTGGTGATCATGAGGACGGTGGTGGTGCCGAGGATCTGTATGTTGATGCCCTGAGCGTTGGATAGCCTGGCGAGGAGAAGGAGAGACCCATTAGGTTATAAAGTCGAGGGAGACCATGAATCAAACATTCACACGCAGCCCAAGGAAAAGGCAGAACAAGAGGAGTGGCGTTTCATACTCCAATTGTGAGCACCAGTGATCATGGATCAAGGACGTGTCGGGCTGGTTGCATATATTCGGCTTGTTTGGCGGAATTTAATGGGAAAAGAGCGATGACTGGGGCTGTTAGATTTCCATTAACATGCATTTGCGCACTCACACCTCGCGTAAGTGTTCCGGTCCAAATCCACCAGGGGCCGGTGGGGCGAGAACAGTGGCGTTCTGCTCATACATATTTTGTATCAGCACCAATTAAGTTTGCCTTCTGTCTGACTAGCTGTCTTTCCGACTGTTTGTCTGTATATCTCTCTCTGTCTCTGTCTGTCTGTCTGCCTGTCTGTTTGACTGTATGTCTGTCTGTCTATTTATCTATGCACACAAACTCCCAACAGTGATCAGAAATGACCGAACGCAGATAAAATCTGCAGATGGACGTTGCAGTGCGGTGATTTTCTATAACTTATATTTCTATTCTCTGGCTTTTTAGACGACACTGTGCTGAGCCAATGCATTGTGCCATTGTTGATCTCTTAATAAGTCCACTGGGTGGCTGAGTGTGACCCCCTCAGTGTGACGGGCTATTGTCAGGACCACCAGCAGAGGAAAAAGTGCCTCCAGAAGCAGAATTTGTTCTGCCGCCATTAGTGTCCATGACAGTTTCCAACCACTCGCCTTCATTACCCAGTGGTCAACCTGCATGTATTGATTAATGTGGTTACACACAAGCACAGGCACGTGCATTGACGCGCACACACACGCACGCACGCACGCACGCACACACGCACACACATGCACGCACGCACACACACGCACACACACACGCACACACATGCACGCACACACATGCACACGCAAGCACGCACGCACGCATGCACACACACGCACGCACGCACACACACGCACGCATGCACACACACACACACACACACACACACTCACACACACACACACACATACACACACACACACACACACACACACACACACACACACACACACACACACAAAACAGCTTCTCTCTGTGAAATTGTTGACATGTAGATTTCTCTTTACATTACTCAGCAAAAGAAATAATGCGCCGATTCCATAGAGAAGAAAAAAAATCAGCTTAAGTTGCAGCTAACAAACTCCTTGCTGTTAAAGTCATCTTGCTCAGAGGAAGGGTGTTCAGCAGCAATATAAGACATCGCCTTGGCCATTCAAAGCTCTGTATTTCCCCCTTTGTATTTGTATTTCCCATCCACAGAAATGACCAAAAAAAAAAATAAAAACCTCAGAGATGTCCTTTATTTATATAGAAAAGTTAATGGATGTTCAAAAGGTCGCTCTGGTGCTCGTGAAGGTCTAGAGATAGCTTATTACTTTAATTATATTCCATAATGAGTTTTCCCTTTGTGCCAACAGACATTTGGCGAGAGTGGGGTTTAGGCTTATATCCTAGTAAAGTTTTATGAAAGACTCGGTTCCATTTGTTTTTCCACCCAATGCTGCTGCTGCTGCTGCTGCTGCTGCTGCTTGTCCTTATGGAGGACTTCGGGTACTTCCTTCGCCCGCAGCTGTGTCTCCGTCAAGCACAAAAAGCGTACGGTAATTCCAGAGTTGTTTTGAGGACGACGTCGACATGGTCCTCGCACACACACACACACACACACACACGCACCTCAAACCACCGGCATTGCAAGAAAGACAATCGATCACAGCAGGGAAACGGTGGAAAAGCTGAAGTTGGTGTTTTTTTCTTCTTCCTGTTTGTTTATAAATTGAATTTTTTAAATGTCTGTCTGTGGAGTGTCTTGGGGTTTTTGTTGATGATGATGAGGAGGATGATGATGATGATGATGATGATGATGATGAGGAGGATGATGATGATGATGACAGTTTGTAAGGATTGCACTCTTTTTATTTTCTGGATACAGTCCAATGTTTGGATATGTGTGATCCAAAATTAGGCGAGCTCCCATTTGTATGCTGTTGGGCACAACTTCCTCCTCGCAGGGAGCGTGGCGGCACGCGGGGGGGGAGGGGGAGGGGTTGATGAAAACATCAAGGTTGCAGAGATCAATTATTCCTTGTCAACATGCGTCTGGGTGTGTGCGTGTGTGTGCGTGTGTGTGCGCGTCGGATTAATCAATACCATTTTTTGCCGATGCGGCATGTGTGTTACGTCTGTGATGGAGTGTACGTTGGGCCGCACCTCAACGCTGTGTACAGACGCCCTGAGTTTCACCCTGCCAGCCCAGAGAGAAGAGAAGAGAGAGAGCTGTGTAAAGTTATTCAGCGGCCCGCTCGCCTTAATCCTCCTTAAAGCCAGTGTGGTACTGTGGTCATCCCAATTGGAGCCGGGCAGCAGCAGCAACAGCAGCAGCAGCATCTCTAGCAGCAGCAGCAGCAGCAACAGCAGCAGCAATATCTCTAGCAGCAGCAGCAGCAGCAACAGCAGCAGCATCTCTAGCAGCAGCAGCAGCAACAGCAGCAGCAGCAGCATCTCCCATTCAGACACCGCAGACGTTACCATTAAACAGAAGCACAATTCAGCCGACGTGGGAGTGGGGGGGTTGATAAAGTGCTGAGGTCCTTCCCCCTTCTACATAATTATGTGTGTGTGTGTGTGTGTGTGTGTGTGTGGGTGTGGTGGTAGCAGGGTGGGGGGGCTATGCGATGATGTATGGTGGTGTGTGTGTGTGTGTGTGAGAGAGATGGTGTGTGTGTGTGTGTGTGTGAGGTGGTGTATGTGTGTGTAATGTGATAGAGGGGGTGTGTGTGTTGTGTGTGTGTGTGTGCGTGCGTGCGTGTGCGCGTATGTGCATTGGGCGACGAGGGTTAGCAATCTAGTACCAGGAGTGGCCCCCTCTCCATATTAAGTGCACCGGCGTCAACGATAAGGGGCATCGCCAGCCCCCCGTCCCCCTGGGTATGTGTTTATTAGAAGCGACTGCACGATTAAGCGCTTTCTCTCCGCTCACGGAGCACGACGAGACCAGGGCCAAGATAGCGCGGGACACTAAAGGGCCCGAGGAGCAACGGGCTATTTATAATACAGATTATAATGTATGATGGCCGCGGCGGCTGCAGAAGGAGATTAAGTTAGCCGCAACGAAAAGGTCAGAGGGGACACCGACACGACGCATCCTTTCAAAGTAAAGTCTGGACGAATCAAAGCCCCGCGCTCGCCGCAAGTCGGTTGGCGTTCGTCAAGGCTCACCTCACAATTCCACAAAGACACGAACCGCTCCAATTTCCCTGAAAGCTCCGGGTTCTGGTGGCTTATTCTTTTACTTTTTTAAGTTGGAGAGAGCCACTACCACACATTTCTCATTTAGTTCTCTCATTTTAACATTACCTTTTATTTTGGCACATCAAGCTCCTCAGGCCGAAGCATTTCCTGCCCAGACGCCTGCGCGTTCCTCATTTTAAGTTCGTCCTCCGCCGTGCCGATCTCTGCCAGCTTCTCAACGCAACAAAAGGCCAGAACACGTTATCAGGAGAGTTGGCAGGGATGCATGCGCCCACCACTTTCTTCCTTCCGTCGCCCTCGTCCCGCCTGCTGTTACCCAACGCCACAGACAGAGGGCAGCAGTGCTCTTCAATGTTTGTGTGTGTGTGTGTGTGTGTGTATGTTGCTTGTGAGCGTGAGAGAGAGAGAGAGAGAGTTTCTTGCGTTTGCCCCCCCCCTCGAATCGCAGCGCAGAACGGTATAACCTTGGACCCCCGACTGAAATGATTTGACCCCTTTATTCTATCGGGGGTCAGGCGCCGGGTGTTGCCGCGGACGACCGCAGAGGAGCGGCGAGGGCGAATCATCACACACACACACACACACACACACTCAGAGATTTGATTCTGTCGCGTGTGTGTGTTGGTGTGTGTGTGTGCGTGTGTGTGCGTGTGTGTCCCGTAGCATCTAAAGTAGGTTATCAGCGACGGGGGGGTGGGGTAGGTTGGTGGGGGGTGGGGGGGGGGAGTGACAGGCCGGTCCGGATGCAGGGCTGATGATAAATGAAATCAAGCAGAGAGTCCTGCTGAGACTTGTAACCTGGGAATGATTGAAGGCAAGCGGACCACGATGACAGCACTCATGCTCTGGCTGACAAAACAACAAACACATCTGTCTGTCACGCTGGCTGACAACTCTCTGCGTGTTACCCCTCCCCCCCCGCCCCCACCCCCCCCCCCCCCCTGTGTCACCACACGTGCAGATGGCGGGGAACACACACACACACACACACACACACACACACACACACACGCACACACACACACACACACACACACACACACACACACACACACACAGCATGGGGCAGCTCCTAATTTACTGAATAGGGAATTGTCAGTTGTTTCATTTTGATTGTTATTTTCCTCATTTTTTTTTACATTTGCCGTTTGTTTAAAACAAACAAACCGAAAGCGTGGGTGACGAAAAACGCGCTTACAACTCTCGGGGAGATCGACCGGGCGGCTCTGCGATGACAACGATAAAGGAGAGGAAGAAGGCAATAGATGCAATGTGCTCATTCAGCCAACCCCTCTCTCTAGTTTGCAGAATGGTGGATACTGATTTCTCATATGAAATGCTTGATGGGATGATGATCAAATCAGTCCGAGGATCGCAACGAAGAATAAGAAGGGGGAAAAAAAAAAGCTCATTAGCGAGGATGGAGAGTGGCGGAAAACCGTTGGGTAGACCTATGAATCAGAGTTGATGTCTCTCGCTCGGGCTGGAAAAAACCCAGAGTGAACGCTCAATCAAAGTTATGATCAGCCATCCTCAATATCATTGCAGTGGTCTGGGATCGGCTTTTCTGAAACACGTGCAAATATATATGTGAGCCCGGGGGTGTCGCTAGCACCGGGACGGACCCCCCTGCGCAGCGGGCCGAGGTGTGTCATCATCTTCCAGTTAGTCATTCCGGAACGTGTCGTGTATAGGAGGATCTCCTGATGGACCGGGAGAGAGAGAGACAGAGAGAGACAGAGAGAGAGAGAGAGACCATGATGAAACACATTGAACTGCAGCTAATTGGGTTCATAGGCACCGTGGGACTCAGGGGTAATACGTTCCGGAAGCAAAAAAGAGAAACGAAAAGACAGCGCTAGATGGTGCGGTCGTGGATGTAGCATCGTGCGCCGCTGCCGCCGACCCTGGGGAGATAGAGCGTCTTTTGGTGAGGAAACGAGGAAGAACACGAGGGTGCGGAAGGAAGGAATGAATGAAGGAAGGAAGAAAGGAAGGAAGGAGGGATCATGCGGATCCGCAAAGAAACCGGGTCTTTCATCACAAATCTTTTTTTTGCGAATGGAGGTGTTCTGGTGAAGGTACACCCCTCCACCCCCCCTCTTCCCCTCCTCCCCTGCCTGCCTGGTGGTGGTGGTTGGTGTTTGTCTGTGTTTTGTGGGGTGCCGGTGATCCGCAGTGTTCATGTATTCATGATAGGTCGAGGACCCATTGAGCCTGGCTTTCTGTAATTGGTGGTTGCCTGCCCCAGTGCCCACTGAGTTGGCATCTCGCTTAAGGGGGGGTCGGGGGGTTGGCGTGTTTGTCCCCACACTGGCCTCTGAAGTTCTGCAGCAACTTCTCTTTTGTCTGTCACGGGCTGTTTTGTGGTTTCCTGAGGGCACTGCCATTCACTCTCTTAATGTCTCCTTTGTGGTTGACTCTGAGGGGCGGCGGCGGCGGGGTACATGGGAGGGCGGTCTTTGGGAATTTCTCGGCAGGCTGTGGTGCAGGTTCTCTAGTTAGCGTCCTAGAATGGCGGTACTCTGTCATATCTCGTGCTGCATTGTCGTCGCATATGTCCGATTCATCACAGGGAGGCTGGGGCTCGAGGAGAACCAGTACAGTACATTGAGCGAGGCACCTGCAAGAGTAACTGTTGGGTATGTGCCATCGAGGTTAGACTGATTAGCAAGGATTCAGGCGCATAAACAGCCCTCCCATTCGAACAATCGTATAAAAAACACACACAATAGGCTTGGCTTATTAAAAAAAATGCCGTGGGAGTGGGACTAAAACTAACAGGCTGAGCAAGGATAAGTGATAATATTATGGTGCATTAACACCGTTGTCCAAGGACAAAGCGTGATAATATTTCCGCAGGCGTTACGCCAAAACTCTCCAGGGGACAAAACAACTGAGATATATGGGCCTGTGGAAAAATACGCAACAACAGATAATGCAAAATACTTCAACCACCATAAATCTCTCATTTCCAGAGCTGTGTGATAGGCCCATTACTTTAGAGGGCGACATCTTTGATAAGGCTTGCGCCTCTTCTCTAATGCCCTGCTTTCCAATTTCTTGGAGGAGTTTCGCTGCTGTGATTTAATCTGAAATGGAATTACTGCCGGCGTATAACTCTACAGGTGTCATTTCATCACCGCCACATCGGCCATCAAAGCTCTTATTCCCCAAATAGAGTCTCGGAGGTGGCTACAACAGAAGCCATATCTGGGGTTATTAAATGTCACGAGTTGAGCGTAAGAAATTGGGGGTTGCCATCGGCATCTGTGAATGTGACTCCGTTTCTGTCGCCTCCAGGCCTCTGATGATGCCAAAATGGGTTCCCTCTCCTCAACCATCTGATGGACATGCCATCCACACTGAACATTTTTTAATTCTGCTCAATAAATGGCCTTTCTATCAGGTCTCGCAAACTCAACGAGGGGTCATTAGGGGCTAATCAGTTTGAGTCAACTTATTTTATCGTACAGACGCACAGACTTATTTTACTTTTATTTTTGGTTACTGTTCATCATTAAAGCCAATTAGCCTTTTAATTTTCACAAATGTAAAAAAAAAATAAGCAAAATGAAAGGTTATATAATTGTAGAGTCAAGGGTTAAGAGAATGACTATTAATTTCCTTGCGGCGAGGCTATCCTCTCTTGTAAGCTAATGTGGGATGAGCCATGTGAAGAATGATTAAGCAGGTGATTTAGTCATTAACACAATCTTCTGGTGACATCGTGAAAACATTGCTGTGGGCTCTGATGGAAGCCTAATGTGGCAAATATATATATGCAAATATGAGTGTGAGTGTGTGTGTGTGTGTGTGTGTGTGCTACGAGAAAAAAACACCATTCAATCACCATGTTTGCTTCTCTCCTATTTGAGGCTAGAAGAGAGTGGGACAGAGTGTGTGCAGCTCTGCATGTGATAGGTAGTGTGTGTGTGTGTGTGTGTGTGTGTGTGTGTGTGTGTGTGTGTGTGTGTGTGTGTGTTGGGGTTCATTAGCGGTGGCATGCGGTAGCGGGAGCAGAGCTCACCTCTTGTCGTCTCTGTACCACTCAAACTCCGGCGTGGGCACAGCTGTGGCGTCGCACTGCAGCGTGCCCATGCGGCCCACCGGGGTCTCCGAGCTCTGGGTCTTCTTTATGGCCGGAGGGTCTGAAGAGACACGCACACCACACCACACACCACCACACACACACACAGAATACAAAACATGCACACACACACACACACACACACACACACACACACACACACACACACACACACACACACACACACACACACACACACACACACACACACACACACACACACACACACACACACACGCCCACACACACAGCAGCATTACCATTTGAGGTTTGAGCTCATGAAGCTGAGCCATTGGGTCCTGGCCACAGAACCCACAAGTGCTTCCCCACACACACACACACACACATACACACACACTTCCCCCCCCGTGCATGTTTTCCTCGCCGGCTCTCCCTGCGCAGGGAATGTTACTGCTCCCAGATGTCACATTAAAACATGGTTCCGGGCCGCGCGCCTGCAGATTGCCTGTAATTGGCAGCTTCCAGTGACAAGTCGGGTCAAGCGATCCTCCGGTGGAGAACGAAACGACGACGTCGCCCTCGAAGTGCGTTTACATAAACGCATATTTGTTGGTTGATTAGAGCACCTCCTCGCATGGGTGATTGTCAAGATAGGCCCGTGTGTTATCTTACGGCCGCGCGAGGAGAGAGAAACCAACAGAATAATTTAGGCCACTCATAGGTGAATTGCGTCGGGCACGCCCGCCGTTCTTTATACCCCTACGGTGCATTCGTCATTATTCAGCGGAGACCCCCTCGACAAGATGCAATTAGGTGTTCTTGTGTTGTGAAGGGTGATGGGGGGGGGGGGGGGGTGGGGGGGGGTGGATGCCTGAGGCTTCGCCTGGTAGCTGGGAATCAAACGTGCCTCAGACGATTTCAATCAGGCGACGACGTGAGGGTGAGGAGTCAAGATCACAGTCGACGCGTGATATTCAAAACGGGGACGGGGATCTCCGAGTGCTCTCCACAGACACGGGGTCTTATCGCTCGCTGCTCGCAGATCCAAAAATCCTCTATATGCGGCCGTCGTCGCACCTTCCAGAACCCGGAAGGTTGCGACGACGGCCGCATTAGAGGATTTATTTTTTTTGAGTGGGTGAAATCGTTGCTTTTTTGTCGCCACTAGGCCTGGAATTGCCCCCGCCAATCAAAGCCGCGCGAGTGCTTGGCTGATGTACCGGAAAGTGCACTGGCTTGGGAAATCAACGCGGCGCACGAGGTGATATTAGATCCCACGCAGAGTTTGCCATAGCTACAGGATAAGATGTCTCGGATCAATTGAGCTCTGCGAAAGAACAGTAAATACAATACGTTCTACAGAGAGCCCCCATAAAATCAGTTGTTGTGCAGTTAACCTTTCACGTTAAAATACTCTTGAATCTAACAACATCAAGGGGACAACACATGCTCTGTATCGTAGACTCGAGACGTCGACCCACGAGGCGGTGAATTGTCCGATGCTCGGGCCAACTCAGCCGGGGGGGGAACGGAGGGCGCCCGGGCTGATGTTAGCTCTGATTGTAGTAGTGAAGAGTGTGTGGGGGGGGGGGTCTCAAGACACCCCGTAGAGTCGTCGGGAGGGCAAGGATTTTCTTAAACTGGTTTGATGTTATCAGGCCCGACTTGTGTAGCATGGGGGGGGTGGGGGAGGCATTGAGACTGACTACACTGATTATGCCGGCAACAGCCAATGGGGTTCAAGAGGAAGAGAAGGGGGAAGGAACTAGGAGTGTGTTCACTGTTGACAACAACAACATCAACAACAAGCACAAATGGACACAGTATACAACTTGATGGCGACCAGAAGTCCCCCCGGCCACACTTACAGTTGACGACGACGTTGACGTATTTGACGTCGGGCGTGGCCACGTCGTTGCTGGCCTTGCACTCGTAGCGCCCCGCCTGATTCCGCATTATCCCCGATATGTCCAGGTACTCCTCCCCGTCCAGCGGCTCAGCTGACAGACACACACGGGAAGGAACAAACAACATGGAGGTTAGAGAACCGCGTCATTTCCCGCCGACTCTTTTCCCTTTTTTTTCCCTCCCCCCTCTCGTCGTAACAAGATGAACAATAGTGATAGATTGGACCAGCCTGGAACCAGGGGGGGAGCGCTGAACTGCAGAGACGGACGGGTAAAAAAAGGACGAGCCACATGTGTATATTATCCACCAATCATCAGCCACGCACACAGAGCAGACTCATTGTCTCATCTGATTTGGACGTTGGGACGTTTATGAACGTTTATGGCGTCCTGATGATCTATGAGAGGAAAATGTCCAGGCACGCCCCACACAGCATGAATCGTGTGCTATTAATCACCAGTGAACCAAAGTAAAGTCATGAGAGCAGCACGACGAGGGTTTTTTAAATGTTTTACACGAACGATTCATGCGCTTGCGTCAAGACTATTGCATGGAGGGTCATTAAAGATCCATTTTCTAAATATCAACACAGACACGCATTACAAATGATGATATAAATGCTTTTCCACACGTAGGTCTTAATCATGTTGCTGGAATTAAGTACATTCTCTGAAAAAACGATTCATAGCATGTTTTCATTTCTGCACAGGATTCCTACATGGCCAACATGTCTGTACGTTCGCTCACCTCTACTACTTTTAGAAGCACGTAGGTCGGTGTAGATGGGCTGTGTTTACGACAAGGCGTTTACAGACACTTTAAATAAAAATGTCTATGAATTGCTTAAAAGAAAATAAATAAAACATGACACGTCGCTTCCACAAAGCCAACGCTGACGGTCTCCCGGTATTTTCTCTGAACGCACAATTATCCTCAGTGAATGGCAGCGGTTGGCTCAGAGGGGACAACAACATTTTACAACCATATATATTTTGTGTGTGTGTGTATATATATATATATATATACACACACAGTATATACTCTTGTACATACAAAACCCCTCAAACGATTGGAAAGAGGGACATTATATATATATATATATGTCTCTGTGATATTATGTCCCTTAATCCCCAGCATGGGAGATTGTGCCTTGCAGTCGAGGGGAACCCGAGAGAGCCGGAGGTAAACAGCAGAGGTCCCCGCTGCAGTAAATGTCACTGATCTCAAGTTTCCTGCTTGTGTTCCAGCTGAGGGGCATCGAGCCCAGGCCGAGGCGCACGGTGCCCCGGGAAATGAACCAACAACTTCAGGACTGGATGCGGGGGTTAGTTGAAAAACGTGCTTTTTCTGCTTTGGTGGACATAGCACCGGCGTGCGCTGCATGTACACACACACACACACACACACACACACACACGCACACACACACACACACACACACACACACACACACACACACACAACCCATCCATGTCCAATAAAATATCTGTGTAACATCAGAACAAGCACACTGCACTACGCCCGTGTAGTTATAGGTGCATTGTGTCCGAGTGTCTAGGGGTTGCAAGCCTACGCAATAACGAGGCCAGGGCACAGACTGTAGTTTACGCTGCGATACCTTTTCTTAATTAACTATCCCTGCAAGCTTAGCAGGCTGACCCTCAAATGGATTCACAGCGTGTTGAGGTTCGCGAGCCCACTGTTTGTTTTACCACTTACACTCGTGAGTGAGTGTGACAGGTCGGGATAAACAGAGAAAATTGTCTGTGCCAGGCATTAATTTATTCATATTTAACGTTGACGAGTTAATTCATTATTTTACCTCAGAACGTGAACCATCTGCCGTCTGAGACAATGCAGTATAGGCAAACTGTACTGAGACGTTCTGGCTGGTGAATAACATAACGCGTGTTATTCAGTGCGATCTTTAACAAACCGAGATAAAAGGCGGCGGCAGGTGTGGTATCTCACATCTGTCTGTATCTGCATTTATTCATTATTTGTCAAACTTTCATAACGTCACCATCCAATCGGAACGAGCGATTCAGGGCCAAACGGCCGCCGGTTGACTTCCTGTCTCCCCGAAGTCAACATAAAATTCTGTGGCTCCGTGTCATTTTGTGATGACAGAGCGGTTGGCCAGATCACAATCAAAGCCAGAAGCAGACCCATATCCTGCCGTCGCCGTGCCAACCGCCTGCCTGACCCCAGCCCGGAGAGAGTCGGCCGTGATTGAGAATCGAGTTGCCATGGAAATCTCCATTGAGGGGGTATTCTCGTCTTGAAAGCGTCGGGTTTTTTTGGCACAGGACAGGAGTTTTGAGAACAAAAAAAGGAGAGAAAGGCGAGTGAGGGAGAGAGAGAGAGAGAGAGAGAGAGAGAGAGAGAGAGAGAGAGATAAAGAGAGATATGAAGGAGGAGGGAAGATTAAAACGGAAAGGACGAAGGGACAACCGAGGCAGATGGGCAGAGGGAGACGATAAAAGAAACGAAGGAGAAGACAAAGAGAGGAGAGGGAGAGAACGAGAGGTACAGAGGCGGAAACGATCACAGTCAAATGCACATGCACGCACACATGCACGCACACACACACACACACACACACACACACACACGCACACTCACACACACACTCACACACACACACACACACGCACACTCACACACACACACACACACACACACACACACACACCTTTACACGTGGAGTAACTCAGTCATGAAGGGGATCTGATTTGTCGCTTGAGGGACCAATCATTTAGAATGTACCACCTGGGATGTTATATATTATTTATTATAATAACTTTGTTGTGCGCTCCCCACCCCCCCCCCCCCCCCGACCGGGGAGCTCTGTTAGGTCCTCAGCGGATGCACGCCGCATGTGATCTCTCCGATAAGGACGTGTGGAAGACTTAAGGCCCTCTGCTTGTTGCCGATAAGCAGGTGTGTGTATTTGTAAGCCGGGCGGCATCGTAGGCGTCAGGTCTCCGGCGACTGCAGAAGTGTGAGAATCTGTGTTACACGTATAAAAGCGGCAAGAGGACGTGAGCATGCGTCAGAACACACACACACACACACTCACACTCTCACACACACATTCTCACACACACACACACCACACCAGGGTGGGAAACGCATTTGTTCGGTGCATCAGCCACACCGTTTCATCGTTCACGCGGCGATAATGAACATCAAAGAAACGCATGAACACGCTTTGTGAGACCCCCACCAAAATGGTACGTTCCATACAGTAGATACTTGCAGATGGCCATCGAAAGTTGTAGTAGTTTTCTTTTCGATTTCATAACCATGAACAAACAAACAAACAAACAAACAAACAAACAAACAAACAAATAACGGACATCAGTGCAAGCTGTCACATGAAGAAACGTTTTTTACTGCATTTTTATTGTTCATTCCAACAAACTGTTCCTTCTCTGTCTCACGGCCATCCGGATAAATCTGAACTTTTTACACCAAACAATCCGACCCAACAAAGTGGCAGGTGGGTTTGATATATTTACCCAACAATGACAAAAACTACCCGCATTTGGCGAGTGCTAAAACACACACACACACACACACACACACACACACACACACACACACACACACACACACACACACAGCAGTTACACCTTTTAATAGGAGAGAGAGAATTAAGAGAGAAGAGGAACAGTGTTTCAAAGGGTGTAAGAATCGAAGCAATAAGAAATTAAGAGACTCCATAAAAACAACCAATTGATACAGGCTTGTGATGATGTGGTGAACCGTGTGTGTGTGTGTGTGTCGGCCGAGGGGAAGGGGGAGGAGGGGGGGGGAGGGGTGTATGGACACCTGTGGGCGTCGTCTTCTGACTTTTTTCATTGGACATGACTTTTTATCATATGCACGCACGCACGCACGCACGCACGCTATGCACGAACGCACGCACCACGGGCCCCCCCGCATGCACGCACGACGCACACACAAACACACACACACACACAACACACACACACACACACACACACACACACACATGGGCATGCCACACACACACACGGGCATGCACAAACACACACACTTCCTCTTTGTATTGAAACTTTCCTTTTAGCTTTTTGTGGGAGAGGGGCCAGCTACGAGTCAGTGGCCTCAAGCTACGCTGAGGAACACAATTGGAATATTGAGCAAAACGTCTGTTTTATTACCTGCTAGACTAACGTAATTAGCATTGGAACAGCAACAGCAACGCATAAGATGGAATAAAACTGAGTTGTGAATAACTTAATCACTCTTATCGGAGAACCTGCCACATCGCTGGAATTAGACTTGAAACTAATGAAACTCATAACAAAGTACCATTGTTACGGATCACATGGTAGCTGGTGATGTGGATATCCTGAAAACCCTAATGTTAACATAAGTCTCCGAGCCGTTTTCACTTGACAAGTATAACTACGTTTAATGCCAGTGCTTACAACTGTGGAGAAACGCTGCCATCCAGTCCTTTAGTGATGGAGTTGGCCAGGTATTCATTATATTTTAAGCAGGGCTCTCAAAAGTTAACGCGATAATAATGCTTTAACCCCAAATTCAATTAACGCTGTTCATTTTTGTATTCATGGGCACACCATTGCGTGGCGCAAAGGATTATGGGAAGGCGTAATGCAAATGAGCACGTTGTAGGGCGTACATTTGACTATGTGATTGGACAATCAACATATAGTGTGTACTGGTGGAGTAGGGTTATGGTAATACTGTGTTCAAGTACACATTGCATTCAACTTCGAAGCGAGTCTGTGGCAACGCAGAGGAGACTCAGTGTAAGGTTACGAACGTGGAAGCAACTGCTCCCTGCTTGCTTGGAAGTTCAAGTGATCTTTTGATTTATACTTATACACCATGAGCTGTGATCTGAGCATATTGGTAAATGGTTCTCCTGTGTGGGATGGATTGTTGTAATTTTAAGCAGCTAACATCAGTTAATCGACACATAATTATGTTTCTAAATTGAAACACAATTATGAATAGAATAGAATCTAGTGGGAGCTGACTTACACCAGGCTAGGGGCTGAGTGGTCACCAAGACATTCAAACTGCCAAACGCTGCACCCGTCTGATTCCTTTCACACGCTCACCGCACCGCTGCACACTGAGGCTGAGGACCCTTGCCTTCTTGTACATCATGTCACGTGCATCAGTCATCAGTCACCATTAGCAGGGCTGGACTCGTCCTGGAGTCCGGTCTCGGTGAGACCAGGAATCAGCGGGAATCACTCTCGGATGAATTGGTCTCAAAAGACTCGCTCTGAGAAGAGACCAAAGTGGTGTTCGAAATTGCACCGCTATATATTGTTTTTACTGAACATTTTTATTTTTTGTAAAAGGTCACAATGATCAAAAATATGATAGCCACAAGGTCTTGGTCTCGAGTCAAGACTCATATTTTTGCAGTCTTTTTTTGCAGCCCCCCCCCCTCGGTCTTGAATTGGACTCAATTCCCCCAAAGACTCGATCTGGACTTGGACTGGACCCAGGTGGTCTCGACTACAGCCCTGACCGTGAGACCCATATCATCTCCAAACTCTGGCCAGAAGATGTTGTTGTATGTTGATAATATTATTATTATTATCATCGCTATAATGTTGTGTCTGCTGCTGGTTCTCCACTGTGGAGCGTAGCTATAACCCTGGGGGATCTCCCATCCCCAGACGAGCACCAGTGTGTCTCCACTCACAACCTCAGACCAGGCACTCTGGGTCAGGCTGACCTGTGATCAGGTCAAGGAATGAGTGCTGCTGTTGGACGGGGGGGGGTGACGAAGACGCCTGCTCCTCATCCTCTGTCGGACTTTGCTGAAGAGGATGATCGTGGTTGACATGGTGGCGAACCACCAGAGGGCTCTTAAGATGTTGAATGTGTACGAGATGCGCATTTCCGTATAATTTCTTGCAATTTTGAAACACAATTAAACATCCTCACGGCAACGCGTGCCAGACAACTCTCCTCCTCGTTTGGGCTGCCTGCCATGTCTTTTGTTGTTGCTTCGAGAGCAGGCTGATGGAGTCCCGCCCTGCAACAAGACAATAGATTATAATTGCTATATTTCCCAAACACACTGCAGGTCTACTTTTGAATCCTCGGTTTCCCTTTTTTTTTTTGGAGACGCACCAGGCGGCTTCCAGGGAGGGATTTAGCGGCGGTGCGAGGGGGCAGGAAGCAGCTCAGTCCGCTCTCACGCCTGCCTGCTTGGCACAGATTTGCATTGCACAGGTTTTTCCGTGTCAAGCGAAACCACTCGGCGAAGACGGAAGGACAGCAGTGGGAACGAGGTAAATATAAGCGCAGACTTAGCACCCAAATAAATAAGGAAATAAAAGCAAGCCGTCAAACACCGAGCCAACTCCCCTTGGCAACTGGGTGATGCTCATTTGAATATCCTCATGCATCTTTCATCGGCGTCACTTTGCCGCGCTGCGTAACATTGCATGTTTGGGAAAATGCTAATTTATGTTAAACACTTGATTTGGGCGAACTTCAGAGTTGCGTATAGCATGAGAGATCCTGCAACATTTATTTAGTTTTTCGTGTTTTTGTTTTTATTTGACAGTACGTTTGAGTGTTTGCTCGTGTGTGTCTTCCATTCTTCTGGCTTTTTGTGCAGACACATTGGTGTGTGTTTAGGTGGGTACATGCAGGAATCTGTGTGTGTGTGTGTGTGTGTGTGTGTGTTCTAACAGTCTGTGATCGCCTCAAGATTCAAGATGGCTTCATCCGACGCACACAGTGTGTCTGTTGTTTCCCTTTAGAGAGTGTGACCTTCATGAACAATATCAGCAAACCAAGAAACTCTTCTTGCCATCTTGTCGTTTCCATTTCCATGGCAGACAATGAGTGTCAGAATGAATAAACGACGGCGAGGGGGTCCCTCACTGAGTCTTTGCCATACGTATAGCTGACATTGACAGCAGCTTGTCGACTCTTTCTATAAGACCTCGTGAGTTAGTATGTATAACACAAATGCTCCCTTCAAGTTATTGATCCATACTTGACTTGCCTGATACAAAGGCAAAGGAAAATCCATATATATCTTCTTTTTTTTTTTTTACAAAATAAACATACTTAACGGCCGGTACATTCTCAGCTTGGGAATTTTGAACGGCCAAGTGGCACCAACATCCCAAGTGGCAGTGGCATATTGATGAATAACTATTTTGCTCCGTAATGCTCCAGTGGCTTGATCACAAAGGGCAAACTTCCACCGCTAGACACAAACCATTAGCCGCCGCTGCTGCTGTCGCCAGCAGTGCAGAAAAAAACAGGTGCGGGGAGCTAAAAACAAAATGGCTGTTTATTTGCCGCTTCTTGAGCCGAGCAGAAGACACGCGCTGCCGAGTGGCACAGCTGGCAGTTTTGCAAGCGCTGCTGTCAATCCTCCTCCCGCCTCTCCTCGTACTCCGTGTTCCGTGCTCCTTCCCGTCCTCCCTCCTCTGTACCGCGCTGACGCCTGCCTCGTCTAGCGTGGCCGTTTCATCGTGGGCTGCAGCCTAATTTATCTGTTTGTTTGTGGGCCGTGACTTCATGAGAGGACTAATTGTGGATGAGCAAAAAAAAAACAACAACAACTAACAAACCAGTTTTATTGACGGAAATCCCGTCCGAGGCCGTATATTTGACTCTTTTTTTTTTTGTTGGTACATTTTAAAGGATCCAAGCTTGTTGTCGTAGCGAGATTTCTCATTAATGTTGGGATGGATTTAATAGGCTTCCTTTTTTTTTTTTTTTTTTACCACAGGACAAAAGGGGCTTTGTGGTGAACAAGCACTTGAAGGTCAAGCGTGGAATGGACTTAGTGTGTGAGTATATGTCTGCGCGGGTGTGTGTGTGTGTGTGTGTGTGTGTGTCTGTGTGTGTGTAAGTAAGTACGATTTTATTTATATAGCATTTTTTTAACACAGGGTTACAAAGTGCTGCAGTACAATACAGAATACATACATATTATAATACAATACACAATAATATACATACACACATACATACATACATAAAGGCCATAAACAAAAGATAAATTACAGCCCCCTTGGAGGGAAGGCAAGACGGTAGAAATGGGTTTCAAAGCTGTTTACAGACTCTGCTGATCTAACAGAGGAGGGCAGACAGTTCCAGAGGGACGGGGCCCTGTATGTGTGTTGTGTGTGTGAGTGTGAGTGGTGTGTGTGTGTGTGTGTGTATAGCTCATGTAGAAGATGTCAGGACAGAGGGACAAGCATCAGCGCTTGTCAAAAACACGGACGACCCCGTCGAATGTGCAGCATTGTTGAACGCCGGAGCAATGACACCATTTTCCTAAGAAGACCATCATTTCCTATTCACCAGGGACACCACAGGGAGGCTCACGGTGTTTGTATCTCAGTGTTACATCACCACCAGGCATGTCCGGCACGAGGTGACTAAGAATAATTATTACCACGACGGTTCACGGTCGCCTTGAAGCGATTCAGGCGAACCGTTCCAAGATTCAGAGAAGCAAGCCAACCGTACTGCAGAACAATCTAAGAAATGCAAACCTTGACCACCTCATATTGGAGACTGGGACAGAGGCCAGGGCCGAACCCTTCACCCAGGGTGGATTCAATCGTGTTTTTGTCCAGGTTGCGGAACAACGGACTCATGTGCTCCCGTTGGAAGGCGGACGTGGGTGTTTGGCAACGGTTTGCGAACGTGAAAGAGGTTTTTGTCCCCAAAGGCCTGCGGCTTTGTACAATTGACGCTATGCACATTGCAGTGTTTGAAGGAACACTCATTCCTCGGTACAGGGAGGTCTCTGTATAGCACTCGACTGAGCCTCAGCTCCGCGGTGGTGGGCAGGACCGTCGCCCAATAGGATGGCACGTTTAGCTTATAGCTGCCACCTAGCACTACTTAAAAAGGGTGAAGCGACACCTCTGATTCTGTGATGGCATAAATAGCGTGAGGGTTTCTGTGAAAGTGTCACAGGAGAAGGATGCATTTTACTTTGTTCAATCCCGAAGGTTCAAATAACATCCCTCCGACTATTTTGCACCATCCAAATATTCTGTATTACTGCTGTGATATTACAGCAGATAGACCATATCATCTTGTATCTAATTTGATAGTGTGCTGTGCTATTTTTGAGTATCTTTTATTTGAAAAGAAAACAAACCCTTTGATAAAATGGCACGATATCAAGTCGTATGACGCACAGAATGGTTTTTAAGTTGATGCTTTATGTAGTGATGCGGAATGTGCTGGTGTGATTTCTTCTGTCTGTATAGATGAAACGTCAATGCAACAACAAGGGCGCGTTCAAGTTCACGGGCTTCATTTCCATATGTAGCTCGTTCAAAATAGGGGGTTTGTGCGTTGAAGAGGTGTCAGAAAATAACCTCGGTCTCGTGGCGACGCACTTCTGAACACCTCATCACCACGGCATTTTCACCGCAACACTCAGGAGGCGATTGCTATGACGAGTGTGCTTCATTGGTGCACAGAGGTTCAAGCCGCAAAACATTTTTCTAGCAACGCTGCGCCCCCCACCCTCAGCCCCACCCTCCATCCCTCCTCCACCGGCAGGAGCAGGGCGGGAGGGAGGCGGTAATGCAGTACAGTTGTGCACTTACAATACAAAAAAGAGACAGAACGTGCCTCTGGGCGGTAAAGGAAAAGTGCCGAGGCTCTGGAGACCGCCGGCTCCAAACCTAAAGGGAGCCTCTGTGTTTTGCCAGCCGAGCAGTGAGTGGATGTAATGGGGCCGGGCATACAGTGGCCAAGCTGCGCGCGGGATGCTCTGCGTAGCGGATTCCAGGCCAGCTGCTGATGGCCCCGCGCGCAGAACAAACAATTCAACGATGACCGCAAACAGATCCCAGACCAGTCAAGAGATAGAGGAACAGCAGCAGGACGATGATGAAGTTATTACACGTAAGACGCTCGCACGCGAGAAGCGGACACCTGCGTGTGCGTGCGCACACACGCACGCACACAAACACGCTTACACACACGCGCACACGCACGTACTATGCATGGATATAGACATGCTCCCAATGATGTATGTACGCTCACACACGTACACACACACACACACACATGCACATACTATGCATGGATATAGACATGCTCCCAATGATGTATGTACGCACACACACGTACACACACACACACGCGCACACGCACATACAAACGCACACACAAACACCCACAAACTCAGACACACACACACACACGTGCAAATACACACGATACGAATGTGGAGGATGTGGAGCTTACAAGGGGGGCTGTCACGCATCACATGTACAATCAGCAACCTCGTCAGTCACTCCTCCCTCCTCCTCCCTCTCTCTGTGACACCAGACAGAGAGGCCTGCGGGGTCATGAGCATCGTGGATGTGCAGGCCACTCGCCCACTGCAGACACACCCTCCAAGTCCCGGGACATACTCGGGTACATACTGATCTATGCCATCCCCACGGACACGCAGACACACGTGTGAATTTCGCCAACGTGCGTGTGTGTGGGTGTGGGTGCGTGTGTGTGTGTGTGTGTGTGTGTGCGTGTGTGTGTGTGTGGGTGCGTGTGTGTGTGTGTGTGTGTGTGTGTGTGTGTGTGTGCGACACTGCGTTCCATCTGCCCGCGACAGAGAGAGATGAAGGCTGCCGGGGAGTGAAGAGGCCGCTGGAGTGATAGGAGGGCGAGAGAGAGAGAGAGAGAGAGAGAGAGAGAGAGAGAGGCCGGCCGAGAGCAGGGGGCAGCACCGGGAAGACAAACCACGTCGATGGACGGGAGAGGGAGAGAGATGGAGAGGGGGAGGGGGAGAGAGAGAGAGAGAGAGAGAGCGAGAGAGAGAGAGAGAGAGAGAGAGAGAGAGAGAGAGAGAGAGAGAGAGAGAGAGAGAGAGAGAGAGAGAGAGGCCGAGAGCAGGGGGCAGCACCGGGATACAAAGCGCATCGATGGACGAGAGAGGGAGAGAGACAGAGAGGGAGAGGGACGAGAGAGGGAGATTATCCTGGTCCGGCTGGAGACGTGATTGAGCATGGATCTCACAGTGAGAGTGGTGTAGAAAGGATGCACACAGTGTTCAGTGTCGTCCTCTAAAAGCCTAGCCCCCACCCTGCCCCCCCTGCCTCCCCCTTCCCTCCAACCATTCAACCGCCCCCACACCCCCTCCCCACCGCCACCCTCCAACCACCCCCTCCCCCCCTCCCCCCCGCCACCCCCCCGCCACCCCAGGCTCTCCTCTGAGAATGTTATGGCTTCCCACTCAGCAGAAATCCACAGCGTGGCCTTGGTAGGTGGGCTGCTATCCAAATAACCGTGTTTGGACCAATTTCCCTGTTGCTATTAAAACTGTTGCCCCCCCCCCCCCCCCCTACTCTCCCCCAATCCTGCCCCCCCTCCCCGCCCTCCCCTCCAGATTTACAGTCGGCCGTTAAGGTTTTGAATCGCTTCGTGGGAACAGAACGGCCCGTCGGCGGTGCCATCGAGTGCTGGAAGTGAAATGGAAGCTGGAAGGTCCTCCGTGTGTCCAAAAACTCTGTGGTTCGAGTGTTGTGTTATCAAAGAATAAACTATTAAAAGCACCGTTTAAGGACAATTGTCGTCGTTGTTGTTGTTTTTATCCTCCCAGGTGAAACTCAATACAGCTGTCAACAGCTGTATTGATATCGACATTCTACTCTATATACTGTATAAACACAAGAGTGCTCATACCTACTCCCTCGGTGTGCCAAACCTTTGCACACCTGGGGGGGGGGGATCCCAGCTTGTCTTGTCGTCGATGGGCCCCGCCCCCAGCCCCGGCCCGGCCTACTTTAGCGGCAGCCGCACACCCCACCCCCCCACCCCCAGCCGCACACCCCACCCCCACCCTCCAGAGGCCCCAGATGTTTGTGGTCACGGTCAGGAGGGAGGCTCTGCGGAGGTACAAACCCACCGCCACCGCCTCCGCCTCCTCCGCCTCCACGGTCTGTCAGCTCGGACCTGACAAGTCCCATTACACCGGGGAGTCCCGTGCGCCTCGGAACGGATAATTGCGCATTAATTAACGAGCTACGGCGCTACAACAGCTCAGGATAAGAGTGATTGCACATCTAATGAAAGCGTCCATTTGCATACTAAAGCACCATTTGTCCTCCTCCTTCTCCGTTCCCTTCCTTGTCTTCCCCACCTGTTCCTGTCTTTCCCCCGGGCTAGACCCTCTCTCTCTCTCTCTCTCTCTCTACACCAGTGACGCCCGGGGGGAGATGGGTGAGTGTGAGGGAGAGGAGGAGGAGAGGGAG